>JZKD02S1922928.1:1353168-1366569 GCA_000966675.3 Picea glauca
CTTTATGAGCTATCCCAACATTGTTCCAATTGTGGATTTTTGAGAGGTGATTAGGTCCCACATTTTATTTACCTAGTTTAACCACCACTTCAAAATCAAAATCCTAAAATAGTAGAAAACATCAATAGAATCAACCTTCCAACATTGTATTGTTAACCAAATACTTGACCACTAAATTATTAATGGACAACTTGAAGGACTAGTCCAAAAGATAATACTTGAACACTAAACATTAGTTGTGCCATTAAACACTAGTGGATCTTTAATCTCTACATGAATCCACTTAATGGAATTTGGTAGTGTGCATATTTGTGTCAATTAATTCTCATACTCCCTAGGCAGACCAAAAGTAATGGACACTTTGGAATAAATGACATAGGAGAATACTATTCACCAACTCAACTTTCCACTAGCAATTGGATTAATGTAGTCTTCCAACTATCCTATGGTGAGATTAATGTAGTCCTCCAACTCTCCTAGTCATCCAATACTTCTATCTATTTAACAAATGTATTTTCCTACATTAGATCCAATGGATATACCATCCAATAATCCTTCTTAACAAATGACATCATTATCAAATTCCCAATCAATCCATTACAATACTAGGTATGGATATTTTTCATCTATGTCAATGAAATCAAAGTAAGCATAAATATTCACACAATCGAGATAAAATTCCATCTCGCCAATATGACAATGGGGAAAATGTGTGATTGGTTCACCAACTACCACTATATCGACAAGTGGACCCAATTTGGTACTCCGGTGTCGTTACTTCAAAATTGTCGTTGTACGAGATGTCATTATTGTAGCTGCCACTACTCCTGTTGCCGCTACTCCAGTGTCGTTAATTCAAAATTTCCATTGTACGAGATGTCATTACTGCAGCTATCGATACTCCTGTTTCTACTACTCTAGGTGTCATTACTTAAAAATCATCGTTGTACGAGATGTTGTTACTGCAACTGTCGCTACTCCTGTTGTCGCTACTACGGTTGCCGCTACTCTGGGTGTCCTTACTTCAAAATTGTCACTGTATGAGATGTTGTTACTGTAGCTGCCGCTACTCCAGGTTACGCTACTTAAAAATCGTTGTTGTATGATATGTCATTATTGATGTTGCCACTACTCCGGTTGTCACTACTCCATTCATTTCTACTCCGTGTGTCGTTACCTTAAAATCGTCGTTGTACCAGATGTCATTACTCCGAGGTGATGCCACTCCAATCACCACTACTCTTTGGTTTCCACTACTCCAGTAGCCACTAGTCTCTAGTTTCTGCTACTCCTACTGCTGCTACTATGGTTGCAGTTACTTGTCTACACTCCCGCCAACATGGATACTGATATTTCAGCTGCTACCACTTTCGATGTCACCACTCGAATCGATGTTGTCATATTCCATGACTGTAGATGACGCTATTCCTGCAATGATGCTTCTCCATAACAAGTGATTCACATGGCATAGGAATTCACACTCGAGGACGGTCTTAACTTTAAGTTTGGGGGAGATTTTATGTCTTTTCCAAAAGAGTCATCATTACCCTCTTTAATCACACGATTTCACAATCATTACTTAAAACTTTTTGACGTCTGTGTATGCATAGGGATTGGACACACCCACCAAACCATTAATAATCTTCCAATCTATTAAATTCATTGTCATATCATCATCATTACTTACCTGCCACATCATTTAATTTTTTAAAATAAAAAAAATCCATGACTCTTTCCACAACACATTTTCCACAAAACTGTTTTGCCTACCGTTTATCCTGAACTGGTCGTCAGTACTCCTCGAGTAGGCACAGTCAACGGAACAGAATGGGTGGTGGAGAAGTAAGGTATTAGCCAACAAATACTACACAGGTCCATCGAAATACGAAAGTCTGGAAATTTTTCTAGAATGCAGGTTTGGATGTGTATTTCGAGAGGTTACAGGGATTCGATGTAGACATTACAACAAAATTCTCCCAAAATTTGGATGGCCACTCCTCCATGGTCCGTGGATTAAAAATCAGAGTCATAGAGGAAACCATTGCAGCAACTAGTGGGTTGCCAATATCCGGTCAGTGATGGCTTGTCTGGAAAACACCACTCCTGTAATTTCCAGAGTTGTTTCTGCGTGAAGGTGAAGAAGTAAAGAAGAAAGGGACTCTGCCACCTCCATGGGCCGAGGTAGCACTATTCTTCATAAGGTATGTGACATGCAAAGGTTGCCCCTCTACCATTTATAAATATCATCTCAAATTTCTCACATCTTTGCATTTCTAACAATGCATAAACATGCCCTATTTTCTATGTAATAACGTTCAACGGATGGCACGAGCAGCTCATCGCTTGTGCCAACCACTCAAAACCCTCACAAATAATGGCCTTGTTAAGCTACTAGTCATGCATGCACTAGATCAAATCCCTATGAGTTGGAATGATGCATACCCCCCCTACTCCACACCTCGACAGGGTCCACTCTGGATCGATCTCCTCTTGGTGCTAAGATGGAGCAGCTTAGCGGGTCCTTCCTAGAACCCCAACGATCCATAGGTCCTCCTTAAATCCCTTTGTGCAGGTCCTATAAAAACCCTGCCATGCTTCTACAATGTGCTCTCGCCGCTATTTCGAAATTACACACAGTGTGAGCACTAGCCCTCAGGCTAGGCCCCACCTCCATGCGACCACCCTCGTGACCACTCTCTTAACCCAAAATGGTGCTACCGAAAATTGGATTTTGAGATTCCGGTTGCAAGGAACCCTTGTTCCTCCAATCCCTGAAACCAAAAACAGGGCTAAGGTTCTTGGCTCCTTCCCTTACATTCCACTCACATGACCCTTCTCTCAGAACCGAGTCCTAGCTCTTGGACACGCGTCGGGATTCTCGTGTTTCAGTGAATCCACAAACAATGTTCCACTGTTATCCAAACCTCCTATCCCCAAAGTTTGACAACCTTGATCGATAGCCCAAAGTCTTCCACCAACCAACAATCTCGATCTGATCGGTGATTCACCTTTCGGGACTTTCTGTGCAAGTCAAATCTCACCCATGTTTCCTCGAACTCCCGATCGTCGATGATCAATGTTTCACATATCAAGGTTTTCAGAAACAACTCCTCGTGAAACTCTCGATTGTCAATATTCGAAAAGAACCAACGGTTCTGATCAAGTTGGATCAATGAACCCTATCTCTCCTGATATTCATAAGCTAGATGGTCTCGTCGTTAATCTCTTCGCAGCTCTGCTTGATCCGACACCTCGCGGGCCTCTCCGCTCCAGATCTGAAGGCTATAGCCTGATCTCTTCCTCTGCTCTTATCTTAGATATTTTTTGATCTGATGGCTCAAATCACTCTCAGTGTCGATCCAACGACAGTTGTTTCTCTTCCTCCTGAGCTTCGTGCTTTCTTCCCTGCCTTGGAAGTTTTTCGAGTTTTCAAAGGCCTCGACCTTTGCTCTTTGTCTTGCAAGTCCGTGACCTTTGGTCTCACCTATGTCTCTGAAAACATTGGCCCTCCTAAGCTTCTCAAACTCTGAATCCTCTAAAGGGTTTTCTTGTGCTTTGTGATTCCTTACAGGGTCCTTGCACGTAGTTGTGGTATCCATCCTGAGCTTCTCAAACTCACTCAGTCTCTAAGGGACTCAACCCTTGTCTTTTCCTTCAAAGGGAAATTTGGTTCCTTCACGGCAACCTCGCGCTCAAGCACTCCTTCCTGAGCTACATAACACTCAACAACTCTGCGAGTATATTCCTCAGATACTCTTTTCCTTGAACTTCACAAAGAGTTCTCTCTATGGACACTCTTGCACTTTCTCGATGCCCACCTAGAATAAATCCATAGAATTCTCAGAAATTTTGTAAGTGTCTTCTCCTCCGACACTTTCCTTCTCACAGAACTCAAAATAGAGTTCTTCTCAGTGCACTCCTTACATTCGCTCGATGCCCTCCTAGCAGAGATTTATAGAATTATGATAATTATGTCTTCTCTGTGCCTTCCTCTACACAGCCTTCACCTCCAAGGTGTTCAACTACCTTGAGGATTCTCCCTTTGAGTTAATGATTCCTATGGTGTGCCCTCCTAACACATCTCTATCCGAATTATGCAGAAATTAGAAGTGCACTTTTGCACTGGCTTACATAACCCTTAGTATTCTTTCATGCAACTTCTTGCATGAAGCCACAAAGAACCAGACTAAAACCAACAAACTCAAAAATAGATAGGAAAATATATCTATCACCTGCAGACAAAATCTAACATACATCTACATCATTCACACATGAAAGAGATATTCATTCATAAACACACAAAAACTCAAGTACAGGAAAAACTTCTCTTGGTATTAATAAGAATGCCTGTTACAATCTGGGTAAGCTCGGACTGCTATAGAGTCTCGTCTCTCTCCTCTCTTCCTTTTCTACATGCTAGTTTTGATGAATACATATACAAAAATATGTTTTTACGAAAGGGGCTCCTCGAGCTCTTCCCTCCATCTCACCTACTCTCATAAATTACATTGAATTACACTCAATGGTTGTTTAGTCCGAATCGGATCTAGATCTCAACCTCCCAACCATTAAAGGTGACTCTAATTCTTGCCTACTCAAAAGCACGACTTTGGCTCTCCCATCCTTACAAACATTAATTTTCATTTAATTACAATTTGAAATTTGAAAATTGAGAGAGATGATGCCTCTCTTCTCCTTGAATGTGTGCTATGACGTGCTCCCTGGCTGGTGCATGCTGGGTGAAGCGATGCTCCTACATCATATATTCTACTGCTGTGAAAACTTTATGAGCTCTTTCTCATGAGCTTCCCAAATCTATTGAAATCCACCTGGATCCCAAACTATTCTTTGGAGTTGTCCATCTGCTCCACTGCCTTGCTGCTACTGCTGCTTCTTTCCTGCTGCTCTTGTAGCCTTTCTTCTGTTAAACGTCTTCCTACTGACAGATTCTTGTGTTGACCTCAACATCTCCTTATTTATTCTATCCTCCTATCTAGGTGCTCTAATGGATGGCTCTCTAGAAGTATTCTCTACTGTGACTCTTCCTCCTTGTCAATGGGTAGATCAACTTGATCCCCCCTGCTATTTTCTCCATCTCTTGTGGACTTAGCTTGCTCTCTTGCTGCAGACTTCATTTCTATAGTCTCCTCACTGAGTTGTTGCTCAGCTTCTCTTTCTGACAACTTTTCTTCTGCTAGTTCTCCTACTGGTGCATCTCCATCTTCCTCTAGCTGCTCCTTGGGCTGGTATTCTCCCTCTCTCTCCAACCTGATCTGTTGGATGTGCATGCTCTGCACTGTCACCCTTTTCTCTAGGGATTCAAATTATTCATACATATCAACAAAATCTATGTTGGTTGTTTCTTCCTCTTCTGCAGCCTTCAGTACTGCAGTTACCTGCTGTTTAGCTTCCTGGCTGGAAATTTTGAGCAATTATGTTGAATGCCCTTCTTCTTCTGCTGGGGAAAACATTAGTATCTACTCCATTTATTCTTTCTCTTTGACATTCATAGCTGGTTATCCTTCTTCTGTTATTGTTGCAACTCCAACACAGGCTTTGGCCTCAACTGGGCTATATGGTAGGAATACCTCTATTCCTCCAATGATCAGAAGAATTCTCTGATCCTTCTCTGTCATCTCTCCTTGCTGATCCGAACCCACCCCTGAGTTCATGAGACTCTCATATGGCCTCATCTACTCTCCCTTTCCCACCTGGCAATATGGGATTTCTTCTTTTCCCACCTGGTAGTCTCTGAGATCCTCCAGTGATCCCACCTCATTGCCCACCTCACAACTTGAAAGTTCCTCATGGCCCACTTGGCATTTTTTGAGATATCTGCTTGATATCCCCTCCTGATCACTAAGACTCTTCCCATTTTCTGGCTCATGGATATGAACCACTTCCTCTTCACTTATGAGGCTTTCACCATGCCTCATCCATACTTTCAACAACCTTCACTATCCTTTGGCCAACAATTTCTGAACGGGCCACTTCACCTTCTTCTTTATGGGCCACTCATATACCCAATGTGGTTTTTCATCCTGTTTCATTTTTAATGCAATCTTATCCATTCATGCTCTTACCTCACTGAGCTCTTGGCCCATCTCAGCCTTACGTTTTTTCTGCCAGTCTCCTCTTGGACCACGTTCATGGCCTTCAGTAGCCATCCTTCCCTTAAGAATGTGGCTAGTTCTTCTGGCTCATCCCACCTGGCTGTTTAGAATTGCTTCTCACCTGGAAAAAGTCTTTAACACAGAGCACCAATACTTTGTCTTCCTTAAGCTCCTGATAGCACCTGATGGTATCAAACTATCTCTTATTTACTCTACCTCCCTTTGTCTGAAATCTACAGACATAAAGTGGCTTTGATACCACTTTGATGGTATCGGACTATCCTCTTCATCATCTTCGCCTACATAAATAAATTATGTTCAGGCTCTGATACCACTTTGATGCAGAACCCCCTACTCCACACCTCGGTAGGGTCTGCTCTAGATCGATCTCCTCTTGGTGCTTATCTAGAGTAGCCCAGCGAGTCCATGCTGGAACCCCAATGATCCACAGGTCCTCCTTAACTCCCTTTGCACAGGTCCTATAAAAACCCTGCCATGCTTTCACCACACGCTCTGGGCACTATTTCAAAATTACACACAGTGTGAGTGCTAGCCATAGGCCTAGGCCCTGCCTCCACATGACCACCCTTGTGACCACACTCTTAACCCCAAATGGCACTACCAAAAATCGACTTTCGGGATTTTGGTTGCAAGGAACCCTTGTTCCTCCAATCCCTGAAACTTGAAATAGGGCTAAGGTTCTTGGCTCCTTCCCTTACCTTCCACTCACATGACCCTTGGCTCAAAACTGGGTCCTAGATCCTATACACACATTGGGATTCCTATGTTTCGGTGAATCTGAGAGCAGTGCTCCACTGTTATCGAAACCTCCGATCCCCAAAGGTCAGTGACCTTGATTGATGGCCCAAAGTCTTCCACCAACAAACGGTCCCGATCTAATCAATGATTCATCTTTCAAGACTTTATGTGTGAGTCAACTCCGATCCACATTTTTTCCGAACTCCTGATCTCTGATGATCGATGTTTCACATATCGGGGTTTCCGGAAACAACTCCTTGTGAAACTCCTGATTGCTGATATCTGAAAAGATCCAATGGTTCTGATTAGGTTGGATCAATGACCCCTATCTCTCCTAATATTTGTAAGCTAGATGATCCCATCATTAACCTCCTCACGGCTCTGCTCGATCAGACAACTCGTAGGCCTCTGAGCTCTAGATCCAATGGCTATGGCTTGATATCTTCCTGCGCTCTTCTCTTAGATATTTTCTGATCCGATGGTTCAAATCACTCTCAGTGCCGATCCAACGAAAGTTGATGCTCTTCCTTCTGAGCTTCATGCTTTCTTCCCTTCCTTGGAAGTTTTCTAAGTTTTCAAAGGCCTCAACCTTTTCTCTTTTTCCTACGATTCCATGACCTTTGGTCTCACCTGTGTCTCTGAAAACATTGCCCCTCCTGAGATTCTCAAACTTTGAACCCTCCAAAGGGTTTTCTTGGCCTCTGCGACTTCTTGCAGGGTCCTTGCATGCAGTTGTGCTATCCGTCCTGAGATTCTCAAACTCGCTCAGTCTCTAAGGGACTCAGCCCTCATCTTTTCGTTCAAAGGGAAATTTGGTGCCTTCACAGAAGCCTCATGCTCAAGCACTCCTTCCTGAGCTATAGAACACTCAACAAATCTGTGATTATCTTCCTTAGATACTCTTTTCCTTGAACTCAGCAAAGAGTTCTCTCTGTGCACAATATTTTTCTCTCTCGACGCCCACTTGGTGGAACTCCACAAAATTCTCAGAAATTTTGTAAGTGTCTTCTCCTCCGACACTTTCCTTATCACAAAACTCAAAATAGAGCTCTTCTTAGTGCGCTCCTTGCATTCACTCGATGCCCTCCTGGTAGAGCTTCACAAAATTCTCACAATTTTGTCTTCTTCATGCCTTCCTCTGCACAGCCTTCACCTCCAAGGTGTTCAACAACCTTGAGGCTTCTCCCCTTGAGTTAATGATTCCTCTAGTGCACCCTCCTAGCATGTCTCTGTCTGAATTCCACGGAACTCAAAAGTGCACTATTGCAGTGGGTTATAGAACCCTCAATATTCTTTCATGCAACCTCTTGCATGAAGCCACAAAGAACCATACTGAAACCAACAAACTCACAAATAGATAAGAAAATCTATCTATCACCTGTAGACGAAATCTAACATACATCTACAATGTTCACACATGAAAGATATATTCATTCATAAACACACAAAAAATCAAGTACATGAAAAAATTCTCTTGGTATGAATAAGAATGCATGTTACAATTTGGGTAAGCTCAGTCTGCTACAGAGTCTCGACTCTCTCCTCTCTTCCTTTTCTACATGCTAGTTCTGATGAATACAGATACAAAAAGATATTTTTACAAAAGGGACTCCTCGAGCTCTTCCCTCCATCTCACCTACTCTCATAAAGTACATTGAATTACATTCAATGGATTTCTAGACCGAATCGGATCTAGATCTCAGCCTGTCAACCATTAAAGGTGATTCTAATTCTTTCGTGCTCAAAAGAATGGCTTTGTCTCTCCGAGCCTTACAAACATTAATTTTCATTTAATTACAATTTGAAATTTGAAAATCGAGAGGGTTGATGCCTCTCTTCTCCTTGAATGCACGTTGTGACATGTTGGCTGGCTGGTGCATGCTGGGTGAAGCAATGCTCCTGCATCATGGCCACAGTTCATAAGACACTCAGAAGAGGAATTGGCATAACTTATCCCAGAAGTAGCAGAAACCCTAGTAGAGAGAGATGGGTTGAGCAACTTAGTAGAGGCTGCTAAAACTATTACAGAAGGGCAGAGAACGGGTGTTGATACACATGAATCCGCCTTGGATGAATTTGAGGAAACAAGGAAACCATCAGTGGAAGTTAGAGAAGTTGGGGGAATGAGGAAAGTCATTAACCTGGATTTAGAAGAAGAGGAAGAAGAGGTTTCTATTCCTCCAAACCATTTTCTTGAACAAGAAAGAGATGTTTCTACTCCCTCAATAGATGAACAAGAAAGAGATTTTGTTACTCACTTAACAGATGAACAAGAAAGAGACGTTTCTATTCTACGCACAGATGATCATGAGATGGATTTTGATACCCCTTCATTTGATGAGTAGGAGAGGAATGTTGCTACTCCTCCAATATATGAACAAGAGGTAACTGACATTGTTACACAAGAACCAGTGCCAAAACTTTTTGAATTTCCTATCTGTGAAGATGGTGCAACTACTCCTCCCATAAGTGAGTAGGTAATGACTAATGTTTTAACACAAGAACCAACATCATCACAAGCCATTCATGAAAACCCTATTTTTGAAGACACAACAACTACTCTAGCTTGTGAGCAAGAAATGACTGACGTTGTTACACAAGAACCAACATCAGAGCATGTTGCTCTCGAAAACCCTGAACCAAATTTGGGTGCTTCTACTCTAGGAGAAGTGCGAGTTAAAAAAGAGCCAGGCATAGAGGCTATAAGAAATGAAGCTTAGAATGAGGTTCCTCTTAGGGGATGGGATGAAGAAATTCCTGTCAAACATGAATTTGTCGAATTTTGTGCAAGGAGAAGAACCCCTATTCAAGATCGTTATAGGACAACCTTTAGATAAAGTTTGCAATTCAAGATTGAGAATTCCAAGCTAAATAAGCAGGTGCTTCACCTAAAGAAATGAGCATGAATATACAAAAGAATTTCCAGGGAATAAGTGAGGAGAAATGTCAAGGATACTATTTCGACAGCTACCCAAACTGTCGATACTCCCACAGTATTGACAGCTACTCAAACTGTCGATACTTCCAGAGTAACAACAACTACTCAAACTGAGTTGGTGTTGCATACAGTAGCTACTCAGACCGAGACTATATTGCACACCTCTACAGTACCAACATCCACTAAGACTGATCCTATTTTGCACACTTCCAAGGTAGCAAAATCTACTCAAGTTGAGCCAATGATAGATACAACTGAAGCTCAGATATTTTTGTTGAAAGCCAAGATACAAAAGTGAAATAAAATTGTAGCCCAGTTTCAGACATGAGTTGTCCCTTATTCAGTGCACCTAAGGACATTGAAATACATAAGGGAACAGGCTGCTAGAATCGTTGTTGACTATGAGGAAAAGTTGGAAGAAGAGAATAAAAAGGGTGAGAAACAGAAGGAAAAGATTACAGAGATGGAGGCACATATTTAGAGGTTAAGACATGACAAATGGGATATGTATTATATCACCCAGTAGGTAGTAACGTGTCGCTCCCCTTATCTTAGCTATGCACTGTTCCTTCATGAACAATATTTATTTTTCTGTCTAGAATGTATTCACCAGGAGATGGTTTATAATATTAAATACCACATGGAGTTTCTTAGGACCTTGAAAAGTTATGACATCCTCACCCAACATCTCATGTGTGAAATGTACATGCACACCTACTTTCTAAGAGATGATAAAAAATTCAATCCAGTTCCTTATGTGGGAGATGTCCAATTGAGGGCCTTTCTTTCCTACACCATTAACTAGGTGAAGTGGAAGAAGGCACTTGATTCTTTTGAGGAAAATCAAGTACACAGACCCCTTCAGGTTAAAATGGATAACTTTCAAGTTGAACAGATCATCAACAAACATAACTATTTCAGACATATTCCCAATTGGACACAAAATATGGAAGCTACACAACAATGGTGTGCTTATCTTTGCATAAAACAGTTGACCTATTGCAAGGAAGAGGCACTTGAAAACTGTGACCATGGATGGGCCTTATCACCCTGCTGTCTGGGAACGGGAAGCATCTAGGGCTCCCAATTTTCATAGAGCCATGGAAAGAATATCCAGGTATATATCATTCATGATGTTTTGTGGGGTTCAATGGCTAGGTTTGAGATTTTCATTCCCCATCATCTGGATGCCACTTGATCAATATCAACCTGATTACAAGGTCTAGAGAGAATGGTGGAAGGATATAATATTTACTGGGGGATATAAGTTTCCAGGGATAGATATGGCTGAGGCATATGACATAGCAGAACTTCAGGCCCAGTATCAAGGTTCCAACCCATATCTATGAAAGTCAAGGCCTGCACGAGGATGTGCACGTGACTAAATTTTGGGGGAGATGTGTGTAACCACAAGGGTAAGAGTGCACCTCTATTATGTCATTGTGTGTATTAGTTCAAAAACGTTAGAGATTGGTTGGGGGTTTACCAAAGAGAACCACTAATCTCTGAAATCTCGTAAGAACAACACAAACACAATTTGGCAAGATGATGCGATCAAGGATGCAACGTAGTCTGTGGGTTGAAGATGAAAAAGAGGACATATTCCATGGTCCAACATTAGCTTCTGTTAATTGGTTCAACCTTTGTGTATTTTTAGGAAGAGTTGTTACCCTAATCTTGGGACGATCTGTGCTCCACGAATTGTATAAAAGGCTGAACAGAGATAGAGAAGGAATTAGCCAGTCAATCAGCTAGCTAGGAGTTGTCCTGTATCAAGAATGCAACCTATATAATATCATTTTATTTAATGAAAATCGAGTTTCTTCTGAGTTTCTGAGTTTTCGTGACAGTTAGTTCACTGCAACCCTAATCGGGGAGTTGGGCCTGCTCTTCTGGTCAGGTGTTGTCAGCTTATGATATAGTTTTGTTGTGTTTTTGTGTGGAATCAGTTAGATCTATGTGTTCTACTTCATTTACAATTATCCTGCTTCATTTGAATGTTACAGTTATTTATGTTTAAGCACTAGTAATCTAGTTTCTGTTCTTTATTTTACTACAATGATTGTTTACTTACATGATCAATATTGAAAGAAGCACATTCTGCACATACAGTGCATGGTAGACTGTTTAAGTTTAAGTAGACATTACTTTGATTTATTTAAGTTCACATTTATGTTTAAGTAGACTGTTTACTTTGATTTCTTTCATTCATATGAATGTGAGTAACCTTCATTTTTTTGGTAAGGGAATGACTCAACCACAAGGCTACAAGTTCCTCATCCAAAAAGCTACAAACATAGTTGTTGAAAGGGTGTGAATGCCTTTAACCTCATGCTATGATTATCCGTTCACATTAATAGGTTAAATTTGATATTCAAGGTAATTATTGTGACCAGTCTATATTAATATCGATGAATGGTTGTGAGTGCATTGAAGTGGATAAGTAAAGGGTTGGCCCACTCTCACAAGCATAGTGATAGATTTAAAAAAAAACACATCTCCCATATTGTCCCCCTGGGATACTACTACCAAATTGTTTTTTACCTCTAGTTCAGAGCCCTAATATCTCAATTAAAACCACTCATTCAAGGGAATGTATTTTATCCGATCCTTCATTCCAAAGTTCCTTGGGTTTCCATTTTGGTCCACTAAGAAAGACACCTAATAATTTCCAAAAACCCTGTGATAATCCCTTCTCACATAATAAACCCTTTGAAGGGTCAATCACACATGAAAATATTGAGTATGGGTCAATCACGAATCCCAACATCCAGCTTCTCATGTAGATTTTTTTTTTTAAACCTAAAGGAAGTGTGGCAATATCGATGATAGTTCATTGTAAGGAAATGGATGTGTTTTATTAAGCGTGGCGATATCGACAAAATTTCGTCACACTTTGTCATGGTTTTGCGTCGCACATATAACATTTGCATCGTAAATTTTTTCTCTGCCAAACTTTTTCGTCGCTATTGCCACGAATTTTCATTACAACTTTCCACACTTTTTTGTCACACGTATGGCATTTGCGTCGTAATATTTTGGTAATTTTTTTACTTTGGCACGATTTTTCATCCCTATTGCGATGATCTTTTGTCACGATTTCCACGGTTTATAAGGTAAACTTATCTTGCGGATGATGACACATGGAGGGATTATTTCATCATTGTTTCCATGAATAACTGGTTCATGGATATAGCGACGAAATAAGTTCCAAGAAAAATAGTCTTTGGTTTCGTGGAAAGTGTGACAGATATGTGTGGCAATAGCAATGAAAAACCGTGGCAAATTTGGTCATATGTAGTAGTGACCTCATCATGAGGAGACAACACATATTGCTCATCCTCTTTCACCTCACCTAGACGAGCATGCCAGACCTATTCCTCATCCTCCTCTTTCACCTCACGTAGATGAGAATGCCGTACCTATTCCTCATCCTCCTCTTTCACCTCGCCTAGATGAGCAAGCATGACCTATTCATCATCCATCATCTTCCACTATAAACCAGACCTCCACTATTGTTGTACATATGCAGATTATCCCAATGGATGGACCATATATATTATAGCAATTATTTGACATGTCCATGATATA
>JZKD02S1922929.1:0-14842 GCA_000966675.3 Picea glauca
CTCTATTGGTTGCTAGGTTTTTCCCTAGCTTCTATGGAAGAGATCTCACTAGTCATGTTTGACTCAAAGAAGGCACACCATATTTATCTCTCAAAGTTGTTTTGATTCACAACTCATTTCAGTAAAATGAAGTGTTGTAGGTTATGTCTTTTGTTGTGTTCATTATGGCATTTGCTAACAATAACCCCTCTTTCGTCCAGGGTTCATAGTTCGAGTGGTTGGTCGGATTGTTTGTTCTCCTCCTCACCTGGCTTCAATTCCCATAAGTGACATGTTGGCTCGTTGTGATAAGGCTAGAAGGGTAGGCGCTCCCCTTGAGTGGGACCCCCTCATGGGTGTGTCTTTGGACGTCTCGGTCCTTGCTAAGTCATAAGTTTCCTGCTAGGCGTTGGCTTACGGGTTGTTGGCACTAGCCTATGGTTTATAGTGGCAACCATCCATATTTGAACCTGGGCCTTGCCCAAGTAATCTCGACGAGTTATTGATTCCCCTAGATCTGAAAAAACAATGACCCCTCTTTCATGGATGTGTGGATGCGACCTTTAGAAGTATGGCCATTGCCTTAACAAAGAGAGTTAAGGCTTTGAACAAGTTTGTCAACTTCATTAAGGAGGGAGAAGGTATCCCCAAACTCAAAATCTTGGTTGGAGGCCCAAAAAGAAAAGTCTTGTTGTATGTTGACCACATCTTGGTTGGGAAGTTTATGGGGTCATGGCCAAATCTCAATGCCCTAGCTTTTTGGATTAAGAGATAGTGGACTTCCCATATGAGTGCAAGCTTTAGTTCTATTTTCATGGTAGGGTTTTTTTTGGGAGGGGTTTTCATTTCTAGTTTAAAAAAGAGAAAGACTTTGTCTTTTGAAGCGACCCTTAGTTTCTAGGGACAAGTGGACTATACCTAAATTGGTTGTCTCAAGACTTTGATCCAAAGGGAGAGACGCCTTCAATTGTTATGGCTTGGGTTAGGCTTCCCCACCTCCCCTAAGTTTTTGGGTAGAGGAGACTCTTGAAGCAATTAGAAACATGGAAGGGAGATTCATACATAATGTTGAGCCAAAGCCCAAGTTGTATACATGTGCTCGATTTTGTGTGGATGAGGCAATCAAATTGCAAATTTGATTAATTGGTCCTATGTGCAAACATTGAACTATGAACAATGTGTCATTTTAAATGTAATTATTATGATATATTGTTAGAAATATTGTACTAATCTTAATGTCCTTAACCACTTTATAATAATAATCTATTTTTAAGGTCACGACCAAGCCAGCACACCAAATTGGTGTATGAGACCCCCTTGTTTGTGGGACAAGGGACCCCGCTTCGCCCAACGATTTGACTCGTAAAGTCTACAAAAGTATACATACCCTACTACAAAAGTATACATACCCTACCCCCTGTGGATTTGAACCTGTGACCTCTTAAGTGGAAACACATATTCTTAACCATTATGTTTACTTGAGAATATAATATTATCATGTGTAAACATACACTTAGGTATGTGTACAATTATTAGTAGTTACCTAAGGTATGTGTACAGTTATTAGTATTTACCTATTTATGAACTATATATATGTGCATTATGTTAATGAAAGTTGGGTTTCTATTTATGAACTATATTGGGGTTCTATTTATGAACTATATACATTATGTTAATGAAAGTTGGGGTTGTGTTTGGTGCCTTTTCCTTTCTTTATCTTCTTGGTTATTTTCTTGCTCCGTATTTTTATCATGTGGTAGCGACACTGAAGAAGGTGTGTCAGAGCTTGAGATTGCTAGTCGAAGAAGCTGAAGCCAAAGTCTGCCATTGAGGGTGCTTTGCAGACGCATAGAGGAAAAGCCATGGAGGAAACCAAAGGCCAAGGGTGCTCATTTTTCATGCGTAGAGGAGAGAGATCGAGTCAGGTTTTTTCATGAAGGTAATCCAAACGATGGAGTTCGCGCAAGGGTTTCAGCCTGGAGGAAAAGGAAGACGCGACTCCTGTCCGCACAGAGAAAGAGCCCTAGGAAGAACTTGCGCTGAGGGGTTCAGAACACTGGTGGGTTCGCTGGTGCGTTGAGTGTGGAGGAAACTGGAAAAGTCGCTCTCGTTTGCTGAAGTGGRGGACCACGGAGGACAYATAAAAAGAATCCGCGGAGGTCGAGCGGAGAATCCKYGGAGGAAGAAACCCTCGTGGAAGAGCTCGGATTCGGTAAAGGCTCTTACTCAGCAACATAAGCAATCAGTGGAGATGAATTTGAATGTACGTCCACCAAACCCTGATAAAAAGGTTGATTACGTCCTCTAGACAATTTGTCAACATTTGCATTTTCAATCCAAGGACTTAACCAGCAGCACAGAGGATCCATTCCACATATTACAACACGGTAACCAAAAATCACATGCCTTCCACATATGACAACACGGTAACCAAAAATCACATGCCTTCCACATATTTCAASACGGTAACCAAAAATCACATGCCTTTCTGCCCAAGTCAAAGAATCTGCCTCAAGCTTGGAAACTAGGGTTTTGCCAACAATCTTGTGTTAAAGGTCGAAGAAATTGCGCACGTGTATGCAAGAATAATGTCTCAAGAGAATGCGTGTATGCATGAATTTTGTGTCAATAGACTGCATGTATGTAGGAATAGTGTGCCAACAAAGATCTGCGCACAATAAACTAATAGTTACAGTAAACCATCCACTCCAGGCATCAAATCCATACGTCCGTGGTGAAATCCATACTTGTGATTTCTATGGTTAATCAATTGAGCGTGAACTCTCTTGCAATCATGTAGTGCTCTTGTTTCTACGCCAGATTCGAAGTTGCCAGTAGGATCGCCACAAACTCTATGATGTTTATTGTGATTGCTCTTTTCGCTCAATGGAACCCCTATATGCAGGTCTGCAAGTCCAGATAACTGTGTAAAAGATGAGAAGCAAAGAATCTTTTTGTCGCTGAAGTCATCTTTTTTTTGGTAGCAGAAGCGGATGGGCGCGAACTCTCTTGCAATCGTATGCAACGAATGCAAAGCTATAAATGCAGTAAAGATAACCCTATTTAATACTTAAAAAACAAAACGAGAAAGCAAGCAAGTTAACACATGCATTTTGTTAGGATCTTAATGTTTATGTTTTGCAATGTAAGTGATCGAGAACCCTTTGTAATTGTACATATAAGCCGGTGAGTAGTTGGTACTAATGGTTTATGCAATGTATATTTAGGGTGATGAGTTGTTGGTACCTGGTTTTGGTTTCCGTGTTGCGCGTATTAGAGTAGTGTATGAAGAATTGTTATAAATATATAGTGAACACATTTTGTATGTTGCGCGTATTTGGGTAAGTGTGCACATTGCACTTGGGTAAGAGTGCGGGGATGTGCATAGAGTTGAGTTATATATATGTGTATATATGACTGTATATGTTTTGAGGTCGGAGAGCATGTATGACTATTGGGCTGGTGAGCCAGGACACAAATAGTCCAACGCGCTTATTTATGTAAATATAATCATGGTTATTAATATAATATTGCATCACTGTGTGCAAACAAAATGAAAAGAAATGGGGGACCAACTCCACTGAAAAAGGGAAAATGGGGGAATATTTTAATAATATTTTTGAAAAGTGTAATGTGGATATGTTTTTATCCTAAGTTCTCGAGGGTAGGGAACGGGCCACCAAGTGGCTTAAAGCTACTTCTAAAGGTGACAAGTGTCAAGTGGGAAGCATGCAATATATATTGTTGGCCTTAGTGTATTTTGGACATTATTGCATTATTATGGATATTTCCAGGCCCTTGTGAGTAAAAGGGGGTTAGACTGTATGAAAAATTCAATTATTATCTTATATGCACAAAGAAACTTGTAAGGAGTTGTGGTGTTGTAATCTGAGTTTACTATCAAGGAGACGGGTTGACAGACTGTGAGCAGTCTTTTTGCGTGAGAGATTGGTTGTTGTGAAGTGGTTGTTAGACCTTAGGAGCATACTCTCCAGATGAGAGTATTGCTGAGAATTGTTCCCTGGTGCGTTGAGCATTAGTTGCAGGGCTCAGAGACTTCCTGTTTGGTCTGTTGTTGGTAACTATGAGAAGGGAAGTGGGGTAGTCGAAGGACTGTTGAGCAGAGAAGGGGTACACTTCCTTGGGTGTGACAGGTGCGTGGGGAATGAGGGATTGTGGGCTAGTTGCAGCAACAGGCACATATGACTAAGCAATTATGTTGAGATTCGGACCTTACTGTCTCACTAGAAGTATTTTGTCCTGGTGGAGTTGAGCCCCAACTCGGGAGTGACCTGTTGTTGAAATCTTATGAGCAACAACGTCTATGGTTGGGAGGAACCTCTGAGTCAAGGTCGCAGTTGGTGACTTTCATAAAAGATAAGTGTGGCTTTCATAAAAGATAAGTGTTCTTTATGTGCTTGTCTTGTTTACTGTGTCCTTATTTATCTATGTTTGACATGGGTTAATTATTATATGTTGTTGTGTAAAAGTATTTGTTGTTATTCTATTTAATGTGGCTTGCACATGTAAGTATGGTGCTTATAGCCTGTAATTGTAGTTGTGCATGGATATGACCAATGTGGATAGTCTTTCCTGTTAAGTTAACCTTGTGATTTTGGTTACGAGTCATCAAGGAGAGGATTGAGTGGTTGGTGTGTAGGATTGTAGCCTATGTGCACCAAGAGGAGGGAATTTGTGTGTGCGTTTAAGGTATAGACCCCGCGCACAGTGAAATTAAAAGTGGCACATGACGCCTAGATGGATGTGCACACAATTATGGTGTGTGATTAGTATGTCTGTGCGCGCAGTTAATGAGTTCCTTCCGCTGCTTAAGGTTGTACTAAAAAGAGAATGTTGCTTCCAATGTTATAAGTTGTGTGGCGTGACTCAAGCTTGAGTTGAGTGCGTTACTTCAAGTGATATTGTGCATGTGTTAGAGTAGAATTTGCACAGTGAAACTTCAGAGTACATTGCTCATTAGTATGCAGGGGATGTTACAGTTTGGTTGACTAGGATCTACAAAAGTTGAGGTTGTGTGACATGGCCCAACCTGGGGTGGCTGGGGACGTTACGTTCTGGTATCAGAGCTATGGGTTCAACACTGGACTTGTATGGGTCAGAGTCTAGCATGAATAGATGTGTGCGTTAAGAATTGTTGTCGCCAGTGCAAAGTTTAGTTTGCGTGGAAAACTATTGATACGCGGTATAAAGTTGTGATGCACACAAAGATAGGGATGCGTGGGTGTGTGCACTCGAGTTTGGGATGTTAAAATCATCGAAGAAATTTGAGGGAAATATTCTGCTGACAAAATGGTGCAAAGTTTTTATGTAGACGTTGCATGAAATCGTCTAACAAATCTTAATTCTCTGCACATTTTGCTTAAATATCAACGATTATAGCAGGACATAGACAATGCAGAAGGGTAAAATCATGGAAGATACGCAGAGGACTTATAGTCCTAATGATGAATTTGGAGATCTGTATGTCGGTTTGGGTGCTGATGGTACATAATCCAAGGGGGAGTGCATGAACTTGGTAGAAACTGTAAAAGTACCGTAGAAAGATGTCTAGAGTTATAAGGATGATAATGAAAGGCTTGTGAGAGCCAAGGCGCAACAAGATGACTTCAATGTCAAATTGATGCAAAGTATGGAAATAATAGAAAAGAAGATAGATAAGGAGAGTCGAGTAGATCAAGAAGTCGCATGTCTCATGATGAGAAAATAAGAGAAAAAAGAAGTGTTGGTAAGCATTCTTTCAGGAAAGCACACAGTGGTTTGAACCCATCTCTTGTCGGAAAACATAAGAGAAGCACTGGGGTGGACGATCTACAGAGAGAAATGAATAAGATCAAGCCTCCTACCTTTGATGGTGAGAACAAAAAAGATGAAGATGCGAAGAATTGAGTGCTAGGTATGAGAAAGTATTTCCAGCTGCATAACTATTATGCACAGGTAGAAGGGAGAATTGTTATTTATCAATTAAAAGGAAATACATCAATGTGGTGGAATCGGTATGTGCAAGTACAACACATTGATGAGAAGAAAGTGACTTGGAGAGAGTTCAAGAGGTATTTCCAAAAGAAATACTTAACCAAGTGGTACTATGATAGGAAAATGAAGGAGTTCTTCGAACTCAAGCTTGGGAGCATGACAATAGACGAGTACGAAAGGGGATTTTTAGAGCTGCTGAAATATGTGTCTTTTATCATGGATGAACAAGTGAAAATTCAGAGGTACTTGAGTGGGTTTCCCTCATTTATCAGTGACAAGATACAATATGATGACTCTAAGACATTGGAAGAAACTATAAGGCGCGCTAAGTGTCTTTATGAGCAACAAAGGGGATCATGGTCGACTTTCCAAAAGCCTTGGGAAGTCAAGATGAAAAGTAAGGTGGAACAGGGGAAGACGGGAGCTAAGCCACCATTTTTCAGCAATACTGTGCAAAGACAGTCAACCCTCCAAGACCCTAGAATGTTGGAAATAGTGGGACAAAATTCATGGCAACAACCTATGCAGTGTTTGGGTTGTGGCGGAAATCATATGCGCAGATATAGCCCTCAAAGGGGTGATAAAGTGAGGACTTCACATAGTGTACAACAAGTTGCGACAATGGATGACATGGGTAGAAATGTGCTAAGGATTTACGTCGCGTTGGATAACAAGCAAGTTGAGTTTCAGTCGCACATGATCGAGGTGGAATGTAAGATTAATGACCAATCTATTTATATTTTAATTGAATCAAGAGCTAGTCATAGTTATCTATATCCTAAGATGGTGGAAAGATTCCATTTGTTGAGAAGCAATCTTGGAAAACCGTGGTTGGTGCAGTTAGCTACTGGAGCAAAAAGGAAAATAATTAGATGGTTAAGGCATGTCCAATGGAGATGAATGGATTGCTCACAAAGGTTGGTTTGAATATTATACCTCTGGGCTCGTACGATTTCCTCATTGGTATGGATTGGTTGGACTTAACCATGCTATCATGGATTGTTACAATAAGACATTTATTTGTTTGGATGAGGAAAGAAATTTGAGATCAGTGCAAGGAATTCCAAGAGTTGTGACTATCAGATAAGTTTCGGCTTTGCACTTGAAGAAAAGTTACAGGAAATGATGTCAAGTATTCGCAGTGAACATGGAAGAGGCACATAAGGATAAAGTTCCAAGTGCGGAAGACTACGCAGTGCTGAAAGAGTTTGAGGATGTCTTTAAAGAGATATCGGGATTGCCTCTGAAGAGAGATATTGACTTCTCTATAAATTTGATGTCATGAGCAACACTTGTATCCAAGACTCCTTATAGTATGAGCACGCCAGAACTGAAGGAGTTGTAGATGCAACTTGAAGAGCTTCTAAAGAATGGGTATATACACCCATGTGTGTTGCCTTGGGGTGCGCCAATTTTGTTTGTGAATAAGAAGGATGGTACGCTAAGACTGTGTATCGACTTCAGGCAGTTGAATAAGGTAACAATGAAGAACAAGTATCATTTGCCAATGATAGATGATCTGTTTGATTAGCTAAGGGGCGCAAGGATATTTTCCAAGATTGATCTCAGATCTGGTTATCACCATGTGAGAATTAAGGAAGAAGACATCAGTAAAACTCCCTTCGAAACAAGGTATGGTCATTACAAGTTCATAGTGGTGCCATTTTTGTTGTCAAATGCACCAATTGTCTTCATGTGTTTAATGAATGGAGTTTTCAGAGAGTACTTGGATAAGTTCGTCATTGTATTTTTGGACAACATTATCATTTACTCAAAATATGAGGAAGAGCACAAGCAACACTTGAGGATGGTGTTACATGTGTTGAGGGAGCATTAGCTTTATGAAAAACTGAGCAAGTGTTCATTTTATCAGCGACAGATTCATTACTTGGATCATATTATTTCAGAAGAAGGAACAGTTGTGGACCCAACGAAGATAAAATCCATTGAGGAGTGTCCAACACCAAGAAATGTCACAGAAGTAAGGTCCTTTATGGGACGAGTAGGGTACTACAAAAGATTTATTGAAGGCTTCTCACAGATTGTGCATCCAATCACATCCCTACAGAAAAAAGGTGCATGATTTGGGTGGACCCTGGATTGCGTAAGGAGTTCTTAGCACTTGAAGAATTTGTTAACAAGTGCACAAATTTTGAGAATTGTGGATCCTAATGTAGACTTCGTTGTGTGCACGGATGCATGCAAGGAAGGACTCGGTGAAGTCTTGAGTCAGAATGGACATGTGGTAGGCTACGAATCAAGGAAGTTGAAAGAACATGAAAGGCTCTACGCTACTCATGATTTAGAATTGGAAGTTATAGTCCATGCCTTGAAGATGTGGTAGCATTATCTCATGGGTAAAATATTTGAGTTGAGAATCGACCATTGTTGTCTGAAATATTTGTTTGAACAATCAAGTTTGCATGCTAGACAAAGCAAGTGGTTAGAGTTCCTTAGTGAATATGACTTTAGTATAAAGCATATCAGACGAAAAGAAAGCAAGGTGGATGACACACTCAGCAGGAGGATGCATGAGATGCATGCTACAACCATTAGCATGTACCATACAGATTTGTGTGATAGAATTATGGAAGTTTCCAAATCATATTTTCGTTGTATGGACATAAAGACGACCTTACAACAAGGTATGTTGCAGCATAATTTGGAAGGTTATGAGTTAAGAGATGATGAAATCTTCATGTATAGATGTAGAGTCTATGAGCCAAATGATCAGGAGTTGAAAATTCAGATATTGTCAGAGATGCATAAGGTTCCTTATGATGGACATCTAGGTTACCAAAAGACAATTGTTGCAGTCAATAAACAATACTTTTGGCCAGGTATGAAAAGGAAGTTACAGATTTTATTGCGAGATGTTTTAAATGTCATAAGGTCAAGGCTGAGCATAGACGTCCAACTGGTTTGCTACAACCCTTACCCATTCCTGAGTGGAAGTGGAAAGTTGTGACGATGGATTTTATAACTAAGTTGCCTAGGACTTCTAAGCAACATGATTCTATTATGGTGGTGGTGGACAAGCTTACTAAAGTTGCCTATTTTATTCAAGTAAAGTCAGCGCACAAGGCAACTAACATTGTTGATATTTTCTTACGTGAATTTTCTTGGTTGCATGGTGTTCCTAAGAAAAATGTGTTTGACAAAGATTTCAAGTTCACCTCAAACTTTTGGAAAGAGATATTCAAAGGATTTGGAACAAATATGAATTTTAGCACATCATATCACCCTGAGTCAGATGGTCAAACCGAGAGGGTAAATCGAGTGGTTGAAGATATGCTCAGGATGTATGTAATGGATAATCCATCGAAATGGGAAGACTACTTGCATTTGGAAGAGTTTTCTTACAACAATGGGTATCAAACATCTTTAAAGATGAGCCCATTTGAAACACTTTATGGTAGAAAGTGCAACACGTCAGTGAGTTGGGACAACCCAACAGACCGCGCAATAGTTGGGCTAGATCCACTGTGGGAAATGGAGGAGAAGATGGTAAAGATAAGACAAAATCTAAAGGTTGTCCATGACAGGCAGAAAAACTGCGTAGATGAAGGAAGAACCCACAGAGAGTTTAAAGTGGGTGATCATTTGTTTCTGAAAGTGAAGGCCAGGTGTAGTTCCTTGAAGTTGGGAACGTGTTCTAAGTTAGCAACATGCTATTGTGGTCCATTTAAATTCCTTGAAATGATTGGCCATGTCACTTATATACTTGCATTGTCTGCGTTCTTATGTATTCATAGTGTTTTCCATGTGTCATTGCTTAAGAAGTACGTACCTGATGCTAATAATATTATTGATTGGAATGTGATTCAGGTGGAGCTAGAAGGCGGATTTCAAGTGCGGTTGGGTTGGTTTGTATATTGGATCAGAAAATCAAGCAGCTCCGGAATTGATTCATGGAGTTGGTAAAGGTCCATTGGACCTGGTACGATCCTGAGGATGCAACCTAAGAGCGCGAGGATGCTATGCAAGCAGAGTATCCTCATCTTTTTGATGCTTTTTGAAATTTTGTATGTACATGTGTATATGATGCACTAAGGACAGTGCATAAATAGGAGGAAGGGGAATGTAATGTCTCTGACCCAGAACCCTTTTTAATTGTATATATAAGCTGGTGAGTCGTTGGTACTAATGGTTTATGTAATGTATATTTAGGCTGGTGAGTCGTTGCCACCTAGTTTTGGTGTTGCACGAATCAAAGTAGTGCACGGAGAATTGTTATAAAGATAGGGTGTGCACATTTTGTGTGTAACTGCACACACCTAGACAAGTGCGCACATTGCACCATGTTGCGCTCACTTGGGTAAGTGCACGGTAATGATTTGGATATGCGCAGAGTTGAGTTATATATATGTATATATATGGTTGTATATGTTTTGCGGTTGGAGAGCCTATGTGACTATTGGGTTGGTGAGTTGAGACACAGATAGGCCAACACACCTATCCATGTAAATATAATCATGGCTATTAATATAATATTGCATCACTGCATGTAGTCAAACTCAGATGAAAAGAGATGGGGGGCCAACTCCACTGAAAAAGGGAAAAGCGGGAAATATTTTAATAATATTTCTGAAAAGTGTAATGTGGATATGTTTTTATCCTAAGTTCCCGAGGGTGGGGAACGAGTCACCAAGTGGCTTAAAGCTACTTCTAAAGGTGACAAGTGTCAAGTGAAAGACATGCAATATATATTGTTGGCCTTAGTGCATTTTGGGAATTATTGCATTATTATGGATATTTTCAGGCTCTTGTGAGCAGAAGAGGGTCAGATTGTATGAAAAAATTGATTATTACCTTATCTGCATAGAGAGGATTGTAAGGAGTTGTGGTGTTGTAATATGATTTTATTGTTGAGGAGACGGGTTGACAGACCGTGAGCAGTCACTTTGGGTGAGAGATTCGTTGTTGTGAAGTGGTTTTGAGACCCGAGAGCATACTCTCCAGGTGAGTGTATTGCTGAGAATTGTTCCTTGGTGCGTTGAGCATTAGTCGCAGGGCTCAGAGACTTTTTTTCCAACCTATTGTTGGTAACCCTGGGAAGGGAAGTGGGGCAGCCAAATGATTGTTGAGTAGAGAAGGGGCACACATCCTTGGGTGTGACAAGTGCGTGGGGAATGACAGATTGTGGGCTAGTTGCAACAACGGGCACCTAGAACTGAGCAATTATGTTGAGAGTTAGACTTTAGTGTGTCACTAGAAGCATTTTTTTCTGGTGGAGTTGAGCCCCAGCTCAGGGGTGACTTGTTGCTAAAATATTATGAGCAACAACGTCTATGGTTGGCTATGGTTGGGAGGAACGTCTGAGTCAAGACCACAACTGATGACTTTCATAAAATACAAGTGTTCTTTATGTGCTTGTCTTGTTTACTGTGTGCTGATTATCTATGTTTGACATGGGTTAAGTCTTATATGTTGTTGCGTATAAGTATTTGTTGTTATTATGTTTAATGTTGCTTGCACATGTAAGTATGGTGCTTATAGCATGTAATTGTAGTTGTGCATGGATATGACCAATGTGGATAGTCTTGCATGTTAAGTTAACCTTGTGATTTTGGTTATGAGCCATCAAGGAGAGGATTGAGTGGCTAGTGCGCAAGATTGTAGTCTGTGTATCAAAAGGTTGGAATTCATGTGTGGGTTTAATGAATAGACACCGTGCACAATGAAATCTGAAGTGGTGCATGAAACCTAGATGGATGTGTGCGTAATTATGCTATGTGATCCGTACGCTGGTGTGCGCAGTTAGTGAGTTACTTTCATTGCTTAAGGTTGTACTAAAAAGAGAATTTTTTTTCTGATGTTATAAGTTGTGTGGCGCGACTCAAGCTTGGGTTTAGCACAGTTGATGAATTTCATAAAAGATAAGTGTTCTTTATGTGTTTGTCTTGTTTACTATGTGCTTATTTATCTATGTTTGACACGGGTTAAATCTTATATGTTGTTATGTAATATTTTGAACATTTGTATTGTTGATGTAATTGGAGTAATAAGGATTATTACAAAGATTTATTACAAGGATTATGATAAGTGGGCATTGTATGCTCACGAGAAGCACCAACATCATGCTACTTAATAAATTGATTTTTTTTCTCAAGTCCTAGACCCACCCGAAATTGAATAAGGGGGTCTTAGGAGATTTGTATGTGTGTCATATTGACCTTTGGTGTGTTTTTTTTTCTCTTGTTCACATACATCACATTCACATACAACAACATAAAGCGCAATCATTTGCAACAAATGAAATCAATTAAAGGTAAAAAAGGTCAAACACAAATATAAAAGTGCATAAGCAATCTCATCTCAAGAAGGAAAACAAACCATATCAACATCTTCTATAGTAGGTCTATTAAGGTTGTGTTTTTCCACACAAAGAATGGTATTGCACTTACAATTTGTAAAGTTTTTTTGTGCAAGAGTTTGGAGTATTTTTGCTTCTTTTGGTGACATTGTTTTAATTTTTAATTTTTGAAGACACCATTGAGTTGCGTCCATTATACGATCCACTTGAAATTGAATCACTGGGTTCAAACAGGATTTCAAAGTTGTGTTCATAAAACCCACCTAAAATTGAATAAGAGAGTTCAAAAGAGGTCATACAATTGCAAATTTTTTCTTGAATATTCCACTCACATCATGGTTATGATTGAAGAAATGTTTTCTCTACTACACACATTAATCAACTCCACTTCTGCATCTATAGTTTCAATAAACAACTGCACTCTCACTACAATGTTTACTTGCTTCCAGGACATGCACATGAAGGTCGATATGTTTAAAATTCACAACAAATTGTTATCCAATGAATTGAGTCTTCTCTGGCATCAACATTCTAATTTCATACTTCTTCAACACAATCCATTGTTTGGATTACCTATTGACAATGAACAAGAGGGCATTGAATATGTTTTGGTTATGAATCAAATCAAGGACTTTGATGAAAATGTTAAATGAGATGAAGATGAATTACTTTGTGACACTAGAACAAGAGATGATGACACTAAGGAGAATAATGAACTTAAGAGAAATGGCGATGAGTTGGATAAAGTCATTGAAAAGACAGAGAATGACATCATGATAAATACAACTAAGGATAAGCTGAGGATGATGCAACTAAAATTGTTAGATCTTGGGAAGAATTGCAGCTAAAAAGGAATTGATATGGTTTAGGATATGAAAAGGATGATGACAACATTTTTCATATTCCTAATTATTGTACACCAATTACATTTGTGAGCAATGGTTTTTTACATGATAATAAGGAACAAGTGTCAAATGTTGAATGAGTACATGATGTTGTTGCAATTAGAGATGATCAGGATGGTGATGACGATGCGGATATTGATGCAGTCAAGGATGATCATGATGTTGATGTAGTTGTTGTGAATGTTGCTATAGGTATTGTGGATTTGTATGATCATAATGATCATTTGGATGAAGAACCCATACAGTTCCAACACTGTCATTGGCTTGGCCATGATGAGTCAAAGTGTTTTGATATTCACCCATGCAGTTTTTGTGGAAATACCAATCACTTCTCAGAAAGGTGTTAGAAGAGCAAGAAAATTCAGCGAAAACATATACATTTTGAATAGTTAGGGAATTGGCGTTGGAGTTTAGAAGCCAAGCTATTGGAGCAGTCTTATCGACGGGTTCATACACAGTTTCATTCATGTTTACAAGGAACAATTTCTATAGTGGATGGTTATAAGTGCTTTGGATTTGATGATTTGAGGGCAAGATCGGGGCCCACTTGAGTTTTGTCTTTTAAGTTGAAGATTGAGTCTTTCGACTCTACTCAAAGACATTTTGATTACCCCTTTTCATTTTTAGGGGGGGTATATCTGATGATACATACTTCTCACCTTTTAGTTGACATGGAGAAACGTAGTGATGATATGTTAGACTTCAAGTTTCATAGTCTACCTTGATGGTTTGTAGTTCATTAAGGATGATGATGATTGATTAAGAATACAAGACACATAATCGATAGTTTTGAAATTGATCATTTATAGGATTGATTTTGCAAATGGGCGATGGATTCATGATTGTGGATGCATTTATTCAGGATAACTATATTCTATACTTGATGATGGATTTGATGATTTCGATTTGGATTGGTCAGTTTGACCTTCAAAGGACTTTCGTTGAGAAATTTTAGCACTTGGCATTTTTTACGGATTCAAGATTTTGATGGATATTGGATGGATGGATGACTTGCCACATTTTGGCATTTGATGGATTTCGGTCACCTTGTGATTTTGATGGTGGTGAGACAGTTCGACACCTTGATGATAGTTCAACATTTTGATCGGCAGTTCGGATTTTCCATAGTACCAATGATTCACCTGGTTCACTACTCACGAGATTTTTATGGACACGGGGTTTTATGGATACAAGGTTTGGATGCCTTTCGGTTTCTAAGAGAAATTTGTGAACTTATTTGTTCACTTGATAGTATTTAGAATTTAAAGGGATGATATTTAGATCTAATAGAGTACAACTCTTTCTTTTGCATTTGTGTTTGGCATTCAGGATTGTCAGGCATTTTGAGGACTTGGGATGTGTTGGAAATGTAGTCAATTCACTTCTCATTAGGGTTTGCTTTCATCGGATTTGGGTTCACTTCGGTGAACA
Organism: Picea glauca; assembly: GCA_000966675.3. Classification (NCBI taxonomy): domain Eukaryota; kingdom Viridiplantae; phylum Streptophyta; class Pinopsida; order Pinales; family Pinaceae; genus Picea; species Picea glauca. The sequence continues at coordinate 14,626 of JZKD02S1922929.1, forward strand.
CCTATAGGTTATCTAGCTCATTTGTTACACTGTGAGTTTTTTAGACTTGGTTTTCATAATCACTTTTGGTGGTTTTTGTCAGGCTGCTAAATTGAAGCTTTTAAGTGACCTGAAACACTAAATTGTCAAACCAGGGTTGGTAAACTTTGAGCTGATACACAATATGTGCGGGTAAGGCTTTAGTCTCTATCTGAATGCTATCCTTAGAATAAAACAC
>JZKD02S1922929.1:21801-35899 GCA_000966675.3 Picea glauca
TTTATACTAATACATATTGATGCAGATGATGATGGCATTCCTTTGAGAATGATGATGTTGCCGATGAAGAAAACTTCCGATGATTTATAGATACGCTAGCCAAGATGATATTGATGATGTATCCCTCCCACTTGATGTTGTTGATGATGTTGTCCTCTCTCTCTCACATGATGCTACTTAAGAATACCCTTCTTGTTAAGGGGGAGTGTTGAAATAATGTAACTGCAAAGAGTATTCTTATTATTATTGATATATTATTCATAGGATCAATCCCCATTGTGGATTGATCATGTCGGTTATTGTAATAGGACCAAATCCACTTTTGTGGATTGGTCAAAAGACAATTATAATAGGCAGAATACGAAGTCGGCCCCAATAGTTAATAAAGAGACCCAGAAATATAATAAAGGTGGGTTTACCCACCCAGTTTGGGAAGTCGTCCCTGCCAGTGAAGAGACACTTCACACGTGCCAGACTTGTATAAATAAAGGAGGCTAGCACCTCACTTAGACACAACTCACTTGCTCAGTTTGAGAGACAAGTTTTGATCTGTTACCGGCAAAGGAGAGAGAGAGTGGTGCATATATAGGAGAGGACTTTCTGTATTAGCATAAGAGATCTCTTGGCATTGTATTGGCTATCTATATTAAGGAAGTTTTACTGGGTTTTCTTCCCCTAGAGGGTTTCCTAGGATAAATGTTGTGTCTCTTATGATTGTGTATTTCTCAGTGATCTTGGATTATGTTATTGTTATCTAATGAAATGCAAACATCTATAACAATGGCTTAAACATTAACACTTTTAAATATAAATGAATTGAGTTAATTACAATACTCATTATGTTTTTTAATCCAACCCATTTTGTTATTCTTTTCTTAAATAATTGTGTTGTTTTTTCATTGTATTTGCTAGGCCAGCCCATTTTTTTCTTTTCTTTCCTTAAATAATTTATTTTAATATATTAATCAAGTGCTTCTTTTTTCCTCAAAATTCATTCATCCTGGAAATAAACCTTATTGAAGTTGAAAATGTCAAAATGAAAAATCAAATATAGATATTCTTATAACATTAGCAAGAAATACATTATCAAACATATATAAACATCCATATGTAACATATTACTTAAATTTTCAAATTTAATTGGAAAACATGAAAAAATTATACACAAATAGAACAAAAAGTCATGGATATGCCGAATTTTGATAAATATCAAGGACTTTTTTCAAATGTTATTATTTTCATTTAAAATATTTTTATTTATTTTTCCATTTATTATGATATTGCATATAGTAACAAGGGTTGCAAGGCAGCCCGGTCCCTTTCGATTGGAAAATATATGTTTTTGAGTGGAAAACATTTGATAAACAATGAGACTTATTATAAGTGTTGGAGATATTACACACACCTAGGATATTTTTCCTTATTTTCCTATTTTTATTAGTCATTATTGAGGGTCTCCTATTTCTTAAGAACCTCTCCTACATTCTAGGAGAATATTCTCTTTAGTTGACTAGCGGAGTGGAGTCATTCACGGTAACCTTGGTTTTATCAACAAGTAACCTCAAGATCATCACCATGAATGTGCACTTACCTTGGGATCATCACCAGGAAGGTGCAATCCTTGTGCATTCTTGATCTCCTCCTCATTTCACTTCGGTATGTTCAGTTAATCGAGGACTACGTGACTAGTTGACTAGGACTAGGTGGCAGTTAACTCCGATAACTGCTTATGTGTGTCCAGATCTCTCTAGACCACCACTATGGTGCATTGTATTCTCCTCTATTTCACATTAGTTGAGCCATGCATAGTATATCAGGTGTAAATTATCATTCTTTCATTTAGTTAATACAATTTCACATTCTTTCACTCCATTTTTTCTCTCTTCTTCTCACTTTTGCAAGTTGTGTATGTTATTTTTCTAGCTAGATCTTCTGTGCATTCATTCACTACATCTTACATGGTATCAGATCCCACATGATGCTAGGAAAAAGGCACACCAACACTTTATTTGCAAGGATTATGATAAGTGGGCATTGTATGCTCACGAGAAGTACCGACATCATGCTACTTAATAAATTGATTTTTTGTCTCAAGTCCTAGACCTGCCCGAAATTGAATAAGGCAGTCTTAGGAGATTTGTGTGTGTGTCATATTTACTAGATATGTGTGAATGTTTCATTTGATAAACCTTTTTTTTTATAAAAGGTCAATGTATGTATTTTCTGTTATAAATAGAAAATGGATAAGCGTTGTATAACTGTTGAAAGGGGGGTTTGCCAAGACAGACCATGGTGCTATGAGAGATATGGTGAGGGGAACCAGGAATGGTTGAGATGATCCCCCCACCAAACCAGTACCTTACTGGATTTAATGGTTGATCCAGGGATCCAAAAATGCTCAAAAATCAAAGTGCTCGAAATTTCTCGAAAATGGATTCATTGCATAGATCTCGTCCTCACGATCCCAACGCAACTTGAACGGGCTCAAACTGAGTCCGTATGGATGAGATATCATGTTCTGTCTACTTTTCCAAATAAACAAAATGTTGATTGTGCAGTTTGTACAATGCGTACATGCCACGTTGCAGTTGATCGTATGACCATACAGGCTGAATGGGTAGCTGGCTTGGTAGGTGATTTTTCATTTGAGTTGGCAGGGATGTGGACCAATGGTGTGCTCACACGTGTCAATGTACAGAGCGAATGGAAGGGTGCCATGTGGCCCAGCCAGGGACCACCACATGGCACCCCGTAATTGGTTGATGTGTTAAAATTTTGTTGGAGTTCGCGGGGGTCGAACTCGAGACCTCTGTGGGGGGGGGGGATTCTTCACACAGGTCGAGCCACCAACCCGCCTACATTTTTTTCTTAACCTTTATACATTACACGTTGTATTTAAGTTTGAACTACGGTTAGCGCAGGCGGAAAAAGGGTCAAGCCTTAGCCCTAGCCCTAGTCACACTACGTCGTAACCATACCACATGACCACGAGTGTGGGGTAACCAACGGTTAGTCAGACGGGAGTGGGAAAGTAGTTCAGCGCTTGGCCACATGGGGCCACACGACCACAACATTCGTCGGGTTAGGTGCTAACGCTCTAATGGTGCTACATTTCCATCGAGAATCAAGAACGACGTGTGTGCTGAGTTTTTGGCATGGGAAATACACAGAGGCCTGGTTCAGTTGGACAGAGGTGCGTTTTGGCGAGCATGTACAACAAGTTATTGGGAAAAACTTCCAAGGAGTGTATTTTTCTCAGTTTTTGGCCAACCCGGGTGAAGGAAGAGCCCAACTAGGGGTTTTTGGACATTCTTGAGCCATTGAAGCCATATATTTTGCATTATGCGCATTGTAAAGCATTGATTTTGACACTTTGAGCATATAATGAAAATGATCCATTAGAAGATGGACCAGGAGATGTAGCCCAAGAGAGGGGTGATCTCCTTTATCATTTTGTTGTGTTATGTGCTTACTTTTTATGGTTGTTTATGATGTTCATGTTAAGTAAAAACTCATTAAGTTTATGTTCTTGCAAACTTGATCCAATTTCCTAAGTCACATAAATATTTTACTTGCAAATTTGTATACACAAACCTTTTTCATTTTCACATCAAGTTGGTATCAGAGCAAAGGTTTTTGAAGGTTTGATTGTTTGCAAGTGTTTTGTTTTCTGATGCTTACAAGGTTGAAGCTCACAAGAGGAGAAGGTCAAATTGTAGATCCAAGTTCTCAACTTTCAAGAAGGAGAACTATACATTCACCTCAAGCTTCAAGGAGGAATTCACCAAGTATGGCTCATGAGGAGAGTCATGAAATCCCTACTTCAGAAGATGAAACTTTCAGAAAAGCCTTTTATGATATGACAAAAATGGTGAAAGTTTTATTTGAAGAAAAGAATGCAAGGTTGTAAGGTGAAAGCTCAAATCCTCCAAGTGGTAATGAATATAGTGGCGATAAAACTCCAAAAGTAAATGAAGGGAATGGTGATACTCCACCTCCTTCACCTCCATATTTCACTTCTTCTACCATTTCACAACCACCTCCAAATTCTCCAAAAGAACATGGTAAAATTTCTCCACAAAATCCTTTGCTTAAGCTTGATATTAAGTTTGAATTGCCTATGTACAATGGAGAGGGTAAATGCTGAGAAATTGGATAATTGGATTCGTCAAATTGAAGTGTATTGTAGGATAAAAAGAATCCAAGAGGATGAAACTAAGATTCATCTTGCTTCTCTTAGATTGGAAAGTGCAGCACTCATTTGGTGGGAAGCCAAAACTCAATACGACATGAAGAAAAATGGTAAAGTTTTATCCTCTTGGAATGATTTTATTGTTGCAATTAAAAGGCAATTTTATCAATTAGCATACATGCAGAAAGCTATCATGGATTGGAAAAAATTTAGACAAGCTAAAGGGAAAAGTGTGCAAAGATACACTCAAGAATTTAGAAGAAGAGCTTTGATTTTGGGTATAGATTTATCTTCTCAAGAAACTTTACTCAAATACATGGAGGATTGCATAGTTATTTGAGACACACAATTCTCATGTTTAACCCTACAAATCTAGATGAAGTTTGTGTATAGGAAACTCATTTGGAAGCAAGAGGGAATAATACTCCTCAAGAGGGAAACAAGAAGCCATTTGTTAATGGAGACAAGGGAAAGAGGAAATTCAAAGGAAATGGAAAGAAGAATGCTCCAGTCAAGAAAGAGGGAGAAAAACTCTCATGTAAACATTGTTCAAAAGATGGCCATGATGAAGACCATTGTTGGAAAATTCATCCTAAAATGAGACCCAAAAATTTCAACAACAAAACTAAACCAAAGACTGTTGCAACTACACAACATGATTTAGGATCCGATTCGGGCGATGAAACGAAAATCACAACCATGAGTTTTCAAGGTAAGGAATATATTGCAAGTACTAGTTCTTCAAGTAGTTGCCTCAATGAAACTCAACATGAAAAAGAAAGAATAGAGATTTTCCACATAAGGGTTATTTCAAAGCATACCAAGATAGATACTCTATTTGATAAAGGATCTCAAGCAAACCTCATTTTTTAAGACACAGTTAAGAAAATGCATTTGGAAACTACTCCTCATCCTAAACCATATCCTCTAGGTTGGATATGTGACAATGCCAAATTTCATGTCACAAAAAGATGTAAACGTAGATTTGTCATCACTGCAAATTTTATAGATGAGGTAGAACTTGATGTTATTCCATTGGATATTTGTGGTATTGTGTTGGAAAGCCCATATTTATATGATAGGAGAGCCATATTTCATCTTCATGAGAATAGATATCATTTGTTTAAAAATGGAGTTGACTACATTGTTAGAGCACATACAAAGAAGTTGAATTTGTCACTTGTAAATGCTAGACAAATGAAGAGATTAGTCAATGTAGTAAGAACTTTGTACTCTTGATGATCAAACCCAAAGACAATGTTGAAAAATAAGCTTTCCAAGGTTGTGATGCAAAGTTAAAATCTGATTTATATTAGGTTGTTAACCAATATGATGAGATGTTTCAGAAACCAAAAGGATTGCCTCCTAAAAGAGGTATCCAACATGAGATCCAATTGCAGCAAGATTGTCCTCTTCCAAACATTGGTATGTACAGGATGTCAGTCATGGAGAATGTTGAAATTATAAAACAAATCCAAGAGTTTCTTGACAAAGGGGTTATCATGCCAAGCACATCGCCATGTGGGTCACCAATTGTTTTGGTACCAAAGAAAGATGGTACATGGCGCATGTGTGTAGATTTCAGATCCTTGAACAAGATTACAGTAAAGAATTGTTATCCTCTTCCTAGCATTGATGATTTGCTTGATCAATTGAAAGATGTTAAGTATTTTACTAAGTTGGATTTGAGAAGTGGATATCTTCATATTAGGATTGTTGAAGGAGACACATGGAAGAAATCTTTCAAAACAAATAAAGGTTTGTTTGAATGGATGGTTATAACATTTGGGCTTTGTAATTCTCTTGCTACATTCATGAGAGTTATGAATGATGATTTAAGGCCTTTTCTTGATGATTGTGTAATTTTCTACTTGGATGACATTTTGATATTTAGAAAATCTCGTGAAGAGCATGTTAGGCATGTAAAGCAAGTTTTAGATGTCTTGAAGAAATAAAATTTGTTTTTAAACATGTCTAAATGTGAGTTTGGAAATACCTCACTTGTTTACTTAGGACATATTGTTGGAGGAGGAGAAATGAAAATAGATCCTTCCAAGGTCAAGGGCATTTTAGATTGGCCCAAGCCCAACAATGTGACAGAGGTAAGAAGCTTTTTTGGAGCAACCCAATATTGGAGAAAGTTTATTACTAACTTCTCTTCAATTGCAGCTCCATTACATGCAGTGACAAGCATCAAGCAAGTTTTCCAATGGGGATTCAAACAATAAAAATATTTTGATGCATTGAAGGAGAAGATTAGTTCAGCTCCAGTTCTTGCACTTCCTAATTTGAGACATCCATTTGAGATACAAACAGATGCAAGTAACTATGCAATGGGAGCAGTTTTGTTGCAACATGGTAAGCCCATTTGTTTTCATTCTGAAACTTTTAATGGTGTTGTGATTAATTATCCTACATATGATAAGGAGTTGTATGCATTGGTGCAAAGTGTGAAAAAATAGAAACATTATTTATTGGGAAAATAAACTATTATTCACACAGATCATCAACCATTGAAATACTTACAATCACGAACAAAACTACAACAAGCAAGGCACTTCAGATGGATGGGTTTCCTACAACAATTCCACTTGGTTATCAGGTATAAGAAAGGCATTTATAACAAAGTTGTTGATATGATTTCTAGTCCTATTGTTAGTGCTTTAGCTATTCTTAAGCATAATTCTACCATGCATGAGAGCTATGTTGAACAATATGCTTTAGATGTTGATTTTAAAGAGGTTTATGCAACTTTGTGTCATTCTAACCAAGTTGAGGAATTGGATTACCATGTGCATGATAAGCTTTTGTGTCATCTTGGCAAGCTATGTATTCCACAGGGTGAAAGAGTCGGCATCATAAGGGAAGCACATTCTTCTCTTATTACTGGCCACTTTGGTGTAGGCAAAACGGTGGCTAATTTGAAAAGGTATTGCTATTGGCCTAAAATGAATGAAAGTGTTTCAAGATATGTAAGAGGATGTTCTTTATGTACTACAAGTAATCCTAGCAATAGAAAGTTGGGTTTGTATACTCCACTTATGGTTCCTTCTTGTCCTTGGGAAAACATTTCCATGGACTTTGTAGGAGGATTACCTGTGTCTAAAAAGAATCATGATTATCTTTATGTTGTGGTTGACCGTTTCAACAAAATGTGTATTTTGATGCCTTGTAAGAAGCAGGTTACAGCTGAACAATCGATACAAATGTTCTTTCAGCATGTATGGGTACATTTTGGGTTGCCCAAATCCATTATTTCTAATCAAGATTCTGGATTTATTGGAACTTTTGGTCAAGATTATGGGCACTCATGGACACCAAGCTGAAAAAGAGCATAACATTTCATCCACAAACTAATGGTCAAACATAAGTGGTGAATATAACAATAGTACAACTTCTTCGTGGTTATTGCAACAAACATCCTAAGCTTTGGGATGAGCACCTACAGTACATTCAACATGCTTATAACCGGGCTAAGCATTCATCGACTCAAACATCTCCATTTGAGGCATGTTTTGGTTATTTGAAAAAACCTCCTTTAGATTTTATCTTTGGGAAGGATATTGCTATTGATGGTCATTATGACATTGATAGAGCAAAGAAGTTCATTGAACAATTTCAGTTGGTGCATCAAATGGTACAAGAACAGTTGGAAAAGAGCCAAGCCAAGTACAAGACAAGACATGAAAAACATCGTGTTGATCATAGCTTCCAAGTTGGAGATGAAGTTTGGCTTTACATTAGAAAGGAGAGGCTTAAAGGAGAAGGTAAAAAACTGAAACCAATTAGATATGGACCTTTCAAGATTCTTGAAAAGATTGGTAACAATGCCTTCCGTTTGGATTTTCCTCCTTATATGTAAATGTATGCAGTTGTTAATGTTGTGAATTTAAGATTGTATGAGCTTCCTTTGATTGATGATCAAGGAGATCATGTTCAAATTCCTTCTATAGATGACTTCTTGCCAGAATATCTTTTAGAATTGCATGAGGATACAATACTTGACAGAAAGATAAGAAGTTCAAAACAAGGGAATGTGGAATACCTTCGTGTTGGTCTCAAAGGCACAAATCCAAGCAAAGCTAAATCGATTGAGGTTGGAAAGGTGGGGGAACTATACCCTTATCTTCAAATTGACTAAAAGTAGTCTTTTGAAGGTCCAAAATCTTCCCAATTGGAGGAGTGATCCAGGGGATCAAAAAATGCTCAAAAATCAAAGTGCTCAAAATTGCTCAAAAATCGATTCATTGCGTAGATATTGTTCTCACGATCCTAGCACAACTTGAATGGGCTCAAATGGAGTCCATATGGCTGAGATATCGCGTTCTGTCCACTTTTCGAAACATGCAAAATGTTGGTTGTGTAGTCCGTACAGACCATGTGGCAGCTGATCGTACGACCGTACAAGATGATTGGGCAGCTGATGTGGTAGGTGATTTGGCAGCTGAGTTGGCAGGGACATGTACCAATGATGTGCTGACACATGTCAGTGTACAGGGCAAATGGAAGGGTGCCATGTGGCCCAGCCAAGGGCCGCCATGTGGCACCCCATAATTGGTTGATGTGTTAAAATTTTGTTGGATTTCATGGGGTTTGAACCTGGGACCTCTGTGGGGGGAAAAGTATTCACACAATCCGGGCCACCAGCCCGCCTACATTTGTTTCTTAACCTCTATACATTACACTTTGTATTTAAGTTTGAACTACGGTTAGAGTGGGCGGAAAAAGGGTTAGGGCTTAGCCCCAGCCCTGGTCACACTACGTCATAACCATACCACATGACCATGAGCGCTTGGTAACCAATGATCAACTGGACGAGCGTGGGAAAGTAGGTCGATGATTGGCCACATGGGGCCACACGACCACAACCTTCGTCGGGTTAGGTGTTAACGCTCTAACGGTGCTACATTTCCGTCGAGAATCCGGAACATAACTCAAATTAGAACCAGGGTCAATTAAAATGAAAACTAGATGGTTGGAAATCATACCTTCCATCTCCACCACTGAAGCTTGATGGTCAGCTTGTCTATTATCCAAGGCCGCATAAATTTGTGGCATGCTCCTAGCCACATCATTGACTGTGGTAGCCTCTTGGATGTTGTAGACCCTCCTATTTTTATGTTTCCTATATGGGCAATCTCTCAGCAGATGTTCTTCTCGACAACCCCAACATTTCAAGGGTTCTCTCTTTGTGTTATTAGTCTTACCTGAGGTTGCTCCAAAGGGTTTATTTACACTCTGAGAGGGAAATTTTTTATGATATACACTTTTAGTAGGAAGGCTCATCTTAGAACCTTTCCCATAGTTCTTAAATATTGAGGGTTTAAACCCTTTTTTCTTGAATCCCGAAGTACTTTTGTTCTTCCTGTCCTCGTGAGGTTATGTCTTATTCTTGAACTGCTCGTAGCAATACCTTGCCTCCCGGATAATTTCTACTAAGATATTTGTCTCATCAAATTCAATTATGTCCCAGAAGGACTGAGGAAGTCCACTAATAAATCGTTGCATCTTTACCTTTTCATCTTTGATGTAGGGCACATACCTTATCAACTCAATAAATTTATTGATATATTCCTTTATTTTGAGTTGTCCCAACTTGAGTTCATAGAAGTCCTTGGTCTTCCCATCAAAGTATTTCTCTGACAAATACTTCTTCTTGAAGTATTTCTCAAATTGTTTCCATGAAAAGTCCTTCTCATGGATTCCTTTCACATTCCAAAGGTCCTCCCACCAAATGGAGGCCTTTCCATTAAGGTTAAAAATGGATATTCGAACTTTTAAATCTTCAAAGTAGTCATTGAATCTAAAGTACTTTTTCAAGACAAGCAACCAAAATTCTGCTTCTTCCCCATTCTTAATTTCTCCATCGAAAGTGGGTGGTTTGGCTTTATTGAACTCTTCAGGGTCATGACTCTTGGAATGTTTCCTCTTCTTTTTTTTTTCTCTAGGAATGCGAACTAGTTTTTCAACCAGAAGATTCCTTGGAGTTGTCAGCTTCCTCACCAGAGGATTCTTCCAATGAGTGTCTATTAGCTCCATGTTGGGCATTCTTTGAGGTGCTCCTCCTTGTGTGGCCACTTTCAGGGCCATTCTTTCGTATCTCAGGTGGACTATGGGTTTTCTTCATATGATGTCCGTCCACATGACTAGATGTTGGTCCATGCTGCAGTTGTCTTTGTATATCTGATAAGATCTGCAATAGGACTGCATTAATTTCAGATTTTTTTTTCTGCTCTTTTATCAGCCTTTTATTGTGAGCCTTACAACTTTGTAATTCTGCCATGAGGATTCTTACAGTTTCAGCCAAATATGGAGGGGTTTCCACCGCCCTCCTTTCATCAGATTCTTCCTCTCTATTGTGGGATATTTCCCCCAATTCATGGTGTGTCACCATCCTTTATGTTGTAGTTTTCCTGCATTCCACTAATTGTTTAAGTGCTGATAAAACATTCTTTGTTAGTTAATGATCTACTAGTTTTATGAACAACACACAGTTCAATTTTTTTCAAAACATATTCAACAACATAAAGTTTCATTCCTTCCTTCAGTAGAGGTTTAAATAAACCTCTTAGGAATGGGGTAAGATAGGGTGTCAACCCTAAAAAGTTCTCTAAATAAGATTTTTAAGCAACTTGTTCATGAGCCCAAGCAAGCCAAGTGTTGTAACCATGCTCTGATACCAATTTGTAACACACCCGACCCCTAAGTACCCTTTCTAGGGATGGGGCATCAAAAATTTTCTTACTCTAATCATGTCAAATCCCCTACTTAGGGTCTTCATCCTCTTCTACTCGCCCATAACTTTCTAAACGACTGATACCAGGCTCAAATCCGACCTTTGGTTTGCAATTTATGGCCTCCCGAAGTCCTTCTGGCATTATTAGTTAAGGGCCACGTGGCACCCACGTGGGTCCATCTCATTCATACCATCTCCAAGTTCCTACCTCCCAAAGGGAAGGTCCATCCACCGTCCAATCCAATGGTGGTACTTGATCCTCATCTAACACACAGGTTATAGGGGAATTCAACGTTCAGTGCTTCAGCATTGAACGTCCCTTTTCCCAAACTCCCGAAGGAGCCCAAAATCTCCCCACATGGCTCTGGCCTTCGATCCTTTCCACTTACCCACGACATTGCATCCCAAACCTCTAGAGTCTCGAAGTTCCAGACTCTGGAAGGGTCTACCCTCACACGTGGTGATATGCTAAACGCAGAGGCAAAGACGGGTGGGTCCCGAGCACTCCACTCGCCAAATGGACCAAATAGGTAAGTGCCAGGGGTGACACGCGGAAAGGAAGATATGACACATGGCCCCTATAGTGGGTGACACATGTCACATTTTAATGGGCACATAGGGCTTGTGGAATGTATGAATCCAGGTGACTCGTGGCATGCCAATCATGGGTCCACGTCACTCTGGATGATGTCATTGTGCCACATCACTCTAGACTGATGGCCTTTCTACACCCTTAGATCTCCCGGTCAAGATGCATCCACGTAGATCCCTTGATCGAAGACCTTCGTTACTTCATAACTTTAGCGTTCGATGGATCTGTGGTGTAACTTCCTCCTTACTCCCAGAGTGGTCAACACCGGGATGACCATGGACTAGATCTAACGATCAAGGGAGATCCCGAAGGGTTCCTAGATCTATGATCCTCGTCACTTCGTTGCTCCGGCCTTCGGGATTTTCAACGTTATGACCACTACGCTCTCCCGAAGCAGGAATTAGTCGAAGTAGCACATGCAGGTCATTCCACTGGATGATCAGATGGTTAAGAGGGGTTCCTAACGAACTCCCTATATCCGCGGCTCTCGTCACTTCATAGCTTTGGCATTCGGGGATTTTGGTGATTTAACATCCCTATTCTCCCAAAGTACAAATTTGTCGAAGTTATCCTCGGTGTAGATCCAACGGCCAAGGGGACTCCCGAATACCCTCATATATGTGGCTCGTGTTACTTCACGATCGATGAATGAATCAAGGTTTAACGGTGGGGTGGGTCTATCTTCCACAGTTAGGGAAACCTCTAGGCGTCAGTTAACCTTATGGGTAACTGTAACCATCAGTTGCCTTCGACCGGTTTACAAATGGTAAGGTCATAACATTCTGGAGCTCCGAACTCCTGGAGTTCTGAAGCAGAAAGGCTTAGCTCCTTTCAGGTCTAGCGCAGGGTTCCTTGACCTTGGTCATATGGGTCCTCTGAAAATATTCGTGGGCATTATGCTAATTCCTTTAGTCATAAATGGGTTAAGTACATGGGCATGATTCCTCGATCACACAGGTGAAGGGTCTGAAGGAGGTGCCCTCCTTCCATAAGGTTTGAACTTGGTATTCTTGCAAAGGTAGATTCTAGAGGTCTGCAGGACTTAGGAATTCCAGTTAGTCCTACCTTGACTCTCTTGTGGACTCACGTCCCAAACTCTCTAGCCGTTAGGCTAAGGTAAACAAAAGACCATTCAAAAGCATGGGTTCACATATAGACAATACACGTTTCTTCCTTAATCATTCAATATAGAACTCAGTCATAACCACATATATGCATCCACTCACCATTTTCATTTCAACACACAAAGTATGAAAATACTTATCAGAGAAACAGAGTTCATGAATCAACTGTTGAAAGGGGTGCTTGTTTCCACCCAAACATAGGAACAAGAACTTCTAAATGGATTTACCGTTGGCCACACCTGAGCTAGACCATGAAGCTATGAGAAAGACTCTTTCTTCTTTCTCAGAGATAGTCAGGGACGAAGGTTACTCTCCTCCTCCCACAGTATCTCGGCCACCGTTTTTCTCTGTACCAAGCAAGGAGGTCTACACGAGTACTTCCACAGTCACTCGTCAACCCCGTTTATTATCTTGGAACAGAAACCCTACCAGTAGCTACTTATGCCCAGAACGAGCTTATTTCACATTTCTCCCTCAAACTAGAGAGCTTCAAGTGCTCTTATCTATTCTCGAGATTGGTCTTTCGACTTTGCTCTCTTTTCACCCCCCTCTCTGCCTCTGCCCACGAATTACCTCTTTTCTTTCCTTCCTCAACAAGGTTGCATGGGTCTGAAGCCCCAACTCGTGGTCAGGTATGGAAGTCATGCAAATGGGTACTCTGCCCCATCTCCTCATTAAATCTCGAGGAGGACTCTTCTAGCTACCAATCTGTCTGGTAATTAATTTCTGGGTCAGACGACTATTCTGGTTCTGAGCCATTGATCTAAAAATAAAAAAGGTTTGTGTATACAAATTTGCAAGTGAAATATTTATGTGACTTAGGAAATTGGATCAAGTTTGCAAGTACATAAAATTAATGAGTTTTTACTTAACATGAACAACATAAACAATCATAAACAACCATCAAAAGTAAGCACATAACACAACAAAATGATAAAGGAGTTCACCCCTCTCTTGGGCTACATCTCCTGGTCCAACTTCCAATGAATCATTTTCACTATATGATCAAAGTGTCAAAATCAGTGCTTTACAATGCTCAAAATTCAAAATAGATGGCTTCAATGGCTCAAGAATGTCCAAAAACTCCTAGTTGGGCTCTTCCTGCACCTGGTTTGGCAAAAAAATGAAAAAAAAACACTCCCTGGAAGTTTTTCCCAATAACATGTTGTACCTGCTAACCAAAATGCACCTCTGTCCAAATGAACCTGACCTCTGTATGTTGGACAACTGAGAGGGGGGGGGGTGAATCAGTTGTCACCATGCTTAAACAATAATACTTCTTTTTAAAATCTTTACAAGGCACTCAATGATGATCACAATAATGCAGAGAAATAAACAGTGGCACATTCAACATCAGTCACATATATGAGAAACACAGAGACAGATATTTCCCGAGGAAACCCATATAGGGTAAAAACCTCTTTTTCTTTATATGATAAGTAATAGTTACATTC
>JZKD02S1922929.1:44627-55504 GCA_000966675.3 Picea glauca
CAACTCCCTGGTTTCTCTAGCACCAACTAGAAGGAAGCACCAACTCCCTGTGTTCAAGCACCCACTTGAACCTTTGAGGACACCAGTCCTCCCTAGCACCTCTCAACCACCCTGGAATATAAATCTTTGCTACTGAAACTTATTACAGTGATATAATGTTCAACAATGGCTTACTAGACTCATCATTGTTCTGCTGCATATCGTTGCTCTATCTACCTCACTACCTTCCCGCACACATGACTTGCACTATCTGTTCTTTTTATTTTTATGCTCTATGCACCATGTCCATTCATTGCACAGTTCCTCTTCTTCTCAATTCAGCTATTGCACTCTCCTCCTTCTTCACACATGAATCACCTTCAACAACAACAACCACAGCAACTACAACAACAACAGCAACCCCATCTCTTCTCTGTATCGTGTACTAATCACTTATGTGCACCTTGTGCATACAATGTGCGCCATACCTATGCATACTCACACCGCACCGATATCCTCCACCTCTCGAGTGCTATGCCTGGTCATCATGGTAACTCTTCAACTTCTCTGGCGGTTTTCCCACGCGTTCAGCATCACTGGGTGTTATGCTGAGATTCCTCAGCCTCTCTGGCAGTTGAGACTCTTCATATTCTCTGGCATAGTGGAGCTTATCCTTTCTGTTTCAGCTACAGGCTCCAACCCTCATCTAGCTGTCAATTTCCTCCACGAATCGTCTTCATTCCACTGGCAGATTCCTTGTAACTCTTCAGCTCCTCTGGAAATCACACAGAAGTCTCTTCGCATCCTCTGGTCGTTTTCCAATCGTTCAACATCACTGTATGTTGTACTGAGATTCCTCAGCCTCTCTGGCAGTTTGAGACTCTTCGTCCTCTCTATGACAGTCAAGCTCACCTTCTTTGTTTCAGTTACAGGCCTCAATGCCCATCCAGCTGTCAATCGCCTCCACGAACATCTTCATCCCTCTTGAAGATTCCCAGAGGCTCTTCACCTTCTCTGTCAATCATCCCCAAGTGTCTTCGAGTCCTCTGGCCGAAACCATCAGTGGTTTCTGGAAGTTATACTATGTCGTGATACAGTAGCCCTCCGATCTTGTTCAAATTCACTTGCACCATTGGATTGATTTCATGGGATCTTGTATTCATTTCAGCATTTCGGCATTCGGCAATTCGGCATTCGTGTGACCATGTGTCTCAATATCCCCAGTTGCGATCCCCAAAAACGGGCTTGGTTGCTCTAGCTCTTTCCTCCATCTCTCGCTAATGTGACCAAGGGCTGTGACCACAGCTTTATGCATAAGGTGCTTTCGCGCTTTCTCATTTCGTGAATTTCAACACTATGCTCCGTTGACCCCAAGTCAACGAAATTTCGATCACTTGCCACATGTCCTATGATTCGATGGTCCAGATCTGATCTTGATTCAACGACTGTGATTGAATCGCGATTTCGACATTCTTGTTGCATTGTTTTGTTTGCCTCTCCATGTCGCGATTCGCGAAACTCTGATATGGAGTTCGATCAACGGTCCAGATTTGATCTTGATTCAATGGATGCGATTGAATTGCGATTTCGGCAGTCTTGTTGCATTGAGTTCTTGCCTCTCCATGTCGCGATTCGTGAAACTCGGATATGGAGTTGGATCAACGGTCCAGATCTGATCTTGATTCAACGGCTGCGATTGAATTTCGATTTCACATATCGCGATTTCGACACTCTTGTTGCATTGAGTTCTTGCCTCTTCAAGTCATGATCCTCGAAACCCCGAAATGGCATGGGATCAACGGTCTTGATCAACACTTGATATGATGGTTCAGATCATTTCACGATTTCGCATTTCGCGATTTCAACATACTTGATGTTCAATGTTCTTGTCACTTCAAAGTCTCGATCCACGAAACTCCAAAAAGGAGTCGGATCAACAGTCCAGATCACATCTTGATCTGACGGTTGCGATTAAGTCGCGATTTTGCATATCGCGAAATCGGGATTCCTATGGTTAATAGTCTTTGACATCTCCAACACTCAATTCGCGAAACTCTGAAATGGACTGAGATCAATGGTCCAGATTCAACCTTGATCTGACGGTTCAGATTAAGTTGCAATTTTGCATATCGCGATTACGCCCGCTTCTCCTTGTACTTTAAAGAATGTGCAGGTTCTTCTTGATCCAACGATGGTCGGATCCTGTGCTTGGATCTAACACCTAAGAGTTGTCCTCCTCTTCAGCGTGCTCTTCTTGTCTTCATTCAAATCTGAGGGCCCTCGTTCTTTCGGGAATTTTGAAAGAGATCCAACGATCACTGACGCTTCTCCTCCCAAGCTTACTCATCCTCCTTACTTTTAAGAATTTCTAAGTGTCAAGGGCCTTGACCTTTGATCCACCTGAGATCCTGAGTACGCTATCTCTCTTGAGCTTTAGCAGTGAGTTAACCTCATCCCTGGTGCACACCTACGCACTGCATTCAACTCTGCGCTAATTCCTCCTGAGCTTACTTTGTTCCTGTTTCTCCATCTTCTGCACACTCTGATCCTGCCATCAATGACAAGCGCATACTGCCTATAAAGCATGACAACCATCTTCTGCACTATCTCTTATGATCTTATTGAGCTTTCTCTGCAGCATCTTCCCAAACTACTTCTGATGCCTGTCTGTTACATTCTTCCTATACTCATGCCATCTTCATTGTTGTACTTGCCATCAATGACAAGCATATGCTACATGTTAAACATTTGCCTACATAAACATGTTAAATAATGGTCGGTACAACTAGCCACTGGAACCAAAAGAAAAGTAACAGAGGTCATACCAGCATGCCAATTCATTATGAGTGGGTTACCCACCCAAGCAACCTTAAACATGCCCCCTTTAGGATCTTATGACCTGTTGATTGGTATGGACTGGTTGGATTCCCATAAAACCAGGTTGGATTGTTACAATAAAACTTTGGAGTGTGGGAATGAAGAAGGGAGAAAGGTAACCCTACAAGGGATTCAAAATCTTGTCTCAGTGAGACAAATATCAACCCTTCAAATGAAGAAGTATTGCAAAAAAGGATGTCCATTGTATGCAATACAAGTGTTGGACTTTGTTGAGGACAACAAACCAAGCCTGGAGGACCACCCCATATTAATAGAGTATAAAGATGGGTTCCCAGAAAAGGTACCAGGTCTACCTCCAAGAAGAGACATTGACTTTTCAATAAAACTTGCACCAGGAGCGGTGTCAGTGTCTAGAACACCCTATGGAATGAGTACACCAGAGCTAGTTGAGCTCAAACTACATTTAAAGGAAATGATGGGCATAGGCTACATCCGGCCTAGTGTGTCTCCATGGGAAGCATCGACCTTGTTTGTGAAAAATAAGGATGGCACACTTAGGTTGTGCATAGACTATATGCAACTCAATAAGATGACCATAAAGAATAAGTATCCCTTGCCAAGGATCGATGACTTGTTTGACCAAATAAGGGGTGCTATAATTTTCTCCAAGATTGACTTCAGGTAGGGATACCATCAAGTCCGAATTAAGGATGAAGGCATCCACAAAACATCAATTAGGACAAGATATGGTCACTATGAATTTGTGGTGGTGCCATTTGGGCTAACCAATGCACCAACCACTTTTATGTGCTTAATGAATAATGTACTTAATAAATTCTTAGACATGTTTGTATTGTTTTTCCTTGATGATATCCTAATATATTCCAATTATAGGGAAGAGCATGAAGAAAAGAGTAAGCTAGTACTTCAAGTACTAAGAGAACATCAACTCTATGCTAAGTTTAGTAAGTGTGAATTTTTCCAAAACAAGTCCATTAATTAGGCCATGTTATTTCTGAAGAAGGGGTGGCAGTCGATCCTGACAAGATCAAATCCATTATGGATTGGCCTACCCCAAAGGATGTATCTGATATCAGATCCTTTATGGGCCTTGTTATCCCCATTTTGTGGATAACTAAGGAGATGATGTCTCGAGGCCCTCAAGTTGCAGATATGGAGTGTCGAAAGATTACATGACCAATAGTACCTCTTTTCACGTATGGAAAACCCACTCACCACCACAAATGGTCACATGTTTACAGATGGCATCCACCACACCAGTTGACTTTCGGAAGGCAGTGGGCCTTGCTCCATGAGGTACAAGTCAGTATTATGGTGAGCATCATTTCAATACCTAAGCCATTTGATTATGGTGTATCTTAGATTGCTCTAGATTTCATGATATGTGCTTGGACAAAATGCCTTTTTCCGTGCTTCACCTTGGTGGTTGACTTTGTGACCTAGTAAGTGGTATTCTTTGGGAATGGGTTTGTTGTTGGGAAATCCCTTAATGAGCCATTGTACTGTTCTCGACCATACTTACCATTTTCCATCATTATTCCCCTTTGTTTCCTTATCTCTTGGTATTTTAGGGTGTATTGACCCAAGAAGGAGTTGTCCCTCATTCTATGGGAAGAAGGGACTAAAGGCCCAGAGGGGTTGGTGTTGGGTAAAAGATAAAATCCATATATGAACCTTCCATATGCTTTGCCCAGGGATCACCCAAGAAAGCAATAAAACACTTATATTTGAATAAAAGGGTACCCACAATATAACAAAGAAATGCCTAAAAGGTAGATTGGAGGATATGAGGTCTCATCACGAGCCGACCTATCATGTCCATGGATATCTAGTGGTATGACATTTTCATTATCCGGTCACCAAACTAGGGCAGTGAGTCTCAGTTGCATGGCTGAGAGAAAGGGGGTCTCATCACGAGCCAACCTTCTCATTTCCATTAGGCATTTGTGGGTGACATTTCCACCACCTGGTCACCACGCTAGGTCAATGACCTTCAACCTCTCCTTGTGCTATTTTGAAAGAAAATATAAAGAAAGAAAGATAAAAGGAAAATGATGGGCTTGGAAAAAGTGCATTGCAGACGAAGGTACCACACACCCTCTACAAAGGAACCCATGAATGAGACACTGCAACCCCTAGTATGTCATGAGCCCTATGCCCATTGAGTGTTGACCCCGTCCACCTCATACACTTTACATGGCTTAGAGAGGAACCTCTTGGAGGCTCTCCTTGACCTAGGGAAAGGCCTACCCAATAGGACACCTCGTCAACCCTCCCATACTTAAGCTTGAAAAGTCCCATAGTGTCTTTGAGTTGTTAATTTTTTGATATAGTAATATTTGATGTACATTCTTAGATGGATTATTTATTGATTGAATCCACTTATCATGATGTTATGACTTGAGATCCTTGGAGGGCATGTTCATTTGTCTTTGCAGGACCTAGCTAGTGGACATTTTTGGGAGAACAAGCCTAGCTTGAGCTTCCATGGGGCTACAAGCCCACAGGTTGGATGTCAGGGGCTCACATGCCAGATGAGAGAAAGATAACTTGGATGGCCTTGATGATGACTTGGATGACCTATCCCACCCATTTCTTGCCAAATGATTTTCCCAAGAGGGGAAAAACGTCCCTTTTTTTAGCATGACGTCATGACTATGGGGGCTAGGGCTTGGTGGTGAGGCACCACTCATTTGCACTTGAACGTTTTGAGGAGAAGAGGGTATTCACAATGATGAGATCACATATATGCTTGACATGTGGCCTTGGGAGGCCCTTCCATACTTCTCCAACACCAACGACCTCCTCAAAGTGGAAAAACGTCCCCTAAAGGGGTGACGCCATCCTAGATTAGGGTTTAATTTGTGCGAAAGATGAAATTTTAATTGAATTGTTTAACATTATTGTGTTAAGGGGGAAATATTAGGTTGTTGACCCCTAATATTGTGTTTTACTCCTTATTTTGTGGACAAGCCATGTTGGATAATTTTTGTATAAATATAGATCATAAGATCTCATTTTAAGACATAACTCTCCCTTGTGGAGAAGGACTTGGTCTGAGATTTTCGGCCCTCTTGGCCTTTTTCATCTCTTGTGCAAGTTTTATGGTGTATCTTTTCTATTGGTGGTGGAGAAGTGATGTGCTAGGCTTGGAGACTTTTTCTTATGCATGTGGATGGACTTAACTTGGAAGATTAGGGTTTAATCTATCTTTTTTGTGGAATTGGTAAAGGAAAATCAGCATTTATTTTCTTTTGTCTTGCTTTTTTCCATAATTATTGTTAGTTAGAACCCTTGGAGGAATATAAGGGCATACACCCTCCCCAAGGTTTCTCTCTTGCTTAAGGAAGGTCATTTTTCACAAGTTGTCTTGGAGAACTACAAGGGCGTACACCCTCCAAGGTCATCTTGGTTTGTTTTGCAAACCCTAGGAAGTAAAAGGGTTTACACCCCTAGGGCTCTTGTGGATCAGACATTTTTAATCCAAGTTTTGCTTCTCAAGGTCAAATACATTTTTCAAGGTTGTGCCAAGAGAAGTACAAGGGCGTACACCCTCTTGACATTTTCCTATATTGACTTAGCTACACTTCGGAAGTACAAGGGCGTACATCCCCAAGTGCTTAGCCAAGCCATCTTCTTCATTGACCCCATAAACCCAATAGTAAGGCACTAATCACTTTTAAATTTGTATTGGAGATACAAAACTTTGGCCTCGACAAACGTGAAATTTCAACCTTTACAAGATTTCTCTTTTGGAAAGTGACCTTGATTCCTTGGGGGTTATTCTTCCCTTATGGCATCCCTTGTCTTCCATAAATTATTGTTTCTGTACTAACTTGTTTTCTACAGCCATTAGGCTTAAAAAAATCACTAACCCTAGGTGCTAATATCTCACTAACTGCCCTCTAACTTTCCTCCATTTTTTAGCCACTAATTTCACTAACTATGGTGCACTATTCAAGCTAGTTTTGGGCACTTTTGTGTGGTTGATTTAGCTATTGCATGTCATTGAATTCTACTGCCATAAGGCTGATAGTTTACTGCAGAAAATCATTTTATAACAGCTTGCTTTTATTCAGTCTTAAAGTGTTATGTTCAAGTCACAAGGGGTTACTAAATTCATTGATGATATTTCCTATTGATCTTGTGATTTATATGTTGATTTGGATGCTTCATTTTGCTGATATAAATTGTCATCCACTGCTACAAATTAGGGACAACAAGCTTAACTTGTTGATCCACTCTAACACATAGCATTTGCAAGGTGTTTTTCTTATGTTTCGGGCAGGTACAGGTGCACCGACAACTATCTTTTCACTTGGCATTCATTTACCTTTTTTCACTCATCATTTCCAACCAATCATTTCTTCCATCACTTGACCTTCTGAGAGATTTCTCCTTACACTTACTTTCATCCTTTCCATCCCCCCTAGGGTCTCCGGGATCACCTCCCAGGAGTGACCTTAGTCACCCCCCAAGTGCGGGACCTACATCGAGGTGACATTGGGTGTAGGATTCCCATAGTTGTAGCACTTGTTTTGTGGTTGGGTCGGGTTTTTCCCAACCTACAACTTGCGCTATAACAAGCCTAGTGGGATACTATAGGAGGTTCATAAAATGATTTTCCAAGATTGGTTTCCCAATCACTTCCCTTCAGAAAAAGGGAGTTAAATTCCTTTGGACATCGGAATGTGAAGAGATATTCCAAGATCTGAAATGCCTTCTAACCAATGCACCTGTGTTGAATATTGCAGATCGAAACAAGGACTTTCATGTATGTACAGATGCATGCAAGGAAGGACTCAGAGAAGTCCTTATGAAAGAAGAACATGTGATTTGATAAGAATCCTGAAAATTGAATAAGCATGAAATCAATTATGTGACCCATGATCTAGAATTGGTCGCCATAAGGCATGCTTTAAAAATGTGGAGGCATTACCTCCTGGGTAGAATATTTGTGCTTATGACATACCATAGTGATTTGAGGTATCTATTTGATCAACCAAAACTTAATGCTAGACAAACTAGATGGATGGATCTCCTTAGTGAGTTTGATTTTGAAATCAAACATATCAAAGGAAAATAAAATAGGGTGGTTGATGCCCTTAGCAGAAATGTGAAAGTGATTCACCTGGCAGTTGTAAGCACCTGTGAAATGCAATCACCTGTGAAATGGATGTCATGGAGAGAGTCAAAAGTGCACAAGAAACATATGCATTTTTCAAGACTATAAAATCGCACTTAGAACAAGAGCCTACAGGGCTGAAGTACGAGGATTATCAATTGTTGAATGATGGCCTGCTAACTTATAAAGGTAGTTTGTATATTCTAAATTGTGATGACTTGAAGAGGTTCATGATGGATGAACTACACAAAAGACCATATATTGGTCATCCTGGTTATTAGAAGATGATCACAGCCACTAGGAAAATGTTTTATTGGTCGGGAATGAAGAAGGACATAGTTGATTACTTGGCTAAATGTCTAGAATTTTAGTAGGTTAAGGCAGAAAACCGACATCTAGCAGGGTTGTTTCAACCCCTACCAATCCCAAAATGGAAATGGGAAACCATATCCATGGATTTCATCATAGGATTAACAAAATCGGCCAAGTAGAATGATGCCATCATGGTAGTGGTGGACAAATTGAGCAAGGCTACTCACTTCATTCCCATCAAGTCAACTTGCAATGCAATAGATATTGCCAGTATTTTCATGAAATAAATATTTAGGCTGCATGGCATGCCTAAGGAGATCATATCTGACAGAGATACAAAATTTACTTCAAGCTTTTGGAAATCTTTATTTGTTGGTTTTGAAACTAAATTGTTATTTAGTATAGCCTATCACCCTCAAACTGATGGACATACAGAGAGGGTAAGCCAAGTGTTAGAGGATATGTTAAGGATGCACATAATGCATCATCCTAAGAAGTGGAAAGACTGCCTACCACTGGTAGAGTTTGCCTACAACAATGACTATCAAGAGTCATTGAAGATGAGCCCTTTTGAGGCCCTCTATGGTAGACAATGAAATAGTCCAATCAGCTAGGATAACCCAGTAGACAAAATTACAATAGGGCCAGATATGCTCAAATAAATGGAACAACAAGTAATTCATATAAAATAGAATCTGAAAATAGCTCAGGATAGACAAAAAATCTGTGCATACCAAAAGAGGACTCTTAGAGAGTTCAAAATAGGGGATCATGTGTATCTCCGAGTTAGACCTGGGAAAATCTCCTTGAGAATGGGAGCTTGTGCCAAGATGGCACCTCGATATTGTGGACCCTTTGAAATGTTGGATAGAGTGGGACCTGTACCGTATAGATTAGTGCTTCCTCCCATAATGAAGGAACATAATGTTTTCCATGTTTCATTATTGAAGAAATATATACATGCTTATAATCATAAAATTGACTAGTGTGTGATTCAGGTGGAACCATAGGGATAATTCCTATCAGAACCACAATGCATAATAGACAAGAAGGAAAAACCACTCAGGAACAGAACCATTTCATAGGTCAAGGTGTAGTGGAAACACTTTGGCCCAGATGAGGCTACATGTCAAATGGAAGATTCCATGAAGCAGACATACCCATTTTTGTTTACTTATGTACATACAGAGCACATCGACAGATAGAATATCGCGGATGATGTTCCTATAAGGGGGAAGGAATTGTAATACCCTTGTTTCCCACAATTTCAAAATATAACTATAACTAGCCAAGAGACTATGGCAGACTAGATATGTGTGAATGTTTGATTTGATGAACCTTTTTTGTTATAAAAGGTCAATGTATGTATTTTCTGTTATTAATAGAAAATGGATAAGTGGTGTATAATTTTTAAAAGGGGGGTTTGCCATTATAGACCATGGTGCTATGAGAGATATGGTAAGGGGAACCAGAAATGGTTGAGATGACCCCCCCCCACCAAACCAGTACCTTATTGGATTTAATGGATCAGTCCCAGAATAGTCCTCTGACCCATAAATGAATTACCAGTCAGATTGGTAGCTGGAAGAGTCATCCTCAATATTTAATGAGGAGATGGGGCAGAGTACCCATCTACAAGACTTCTAGACCTGACCACGAGCTGGGGATTCAGACCCACACAACCTTGTTGAGGGAGGAAATAAAATAAGTAATTTGTGGGCATAGGTAGAGAGGGGCGTGAAGAGAGTAGAGTCAAAAGATGAATCTCGAGAATAGAAAAGAGCGCTTGCAACTCTCTGGTTCGAGGGAGAACTGAAAAATAAGCTCGTTATGGGCGCAAGGAGCTGTTGGTAGGGTTTTTGTACCAAGCTGATAAACGGGGATAAAAAGTGACTGTGGAAGTTGTAAATGTGTTGAACCTGCACATAATAGATCTAGCTAAACAATAATACACACATTTGCAAAGAGAATTTGAGAAATAAGAAGAAGAAGAGAAAGAATGAAAGAATTCTCATTAACCATTGTGAATAATGAATAATTTACACATGATATACTCTGTATAACTCAATGAGTTTGACTAGAGGATAACCAATGTGCCATAGTGGTGGTCTAGAGTGATATGGACACACACCAGCAGTTACGGGAGTGAACTGCCACATATTCTAGTCTCTCAGGCAGTTACGGGAGTGAACTGCCACCTAGTCTAGTCTCTCAGACAGTTACGGGAGTGAACTGCCACCTAGTCTAGTTTCTCAGGCAATTACGGGAGTGAACTGCCACCTAGTTGAGTTAACTAGTCAACTAGTCTTTAGTTAACTGACTGAACATAGAGTAGTGAGGAGTTAACTCAGGGAATCAAGGCTAATGCACCACTCTAGTGATGATACCAAGGCAAGGTTGAATTAGAATGGTGATGATCCCAATGTTGCATGGTGACAAAACTAATGCAGCATCTAAACTCAACTCAACTAGTCAAACTGAAGTGTTAACTGAAAGAGAATATTCTTCAGGTGGAATATTCTCCCCTAAATTATAGGAGACTAGATAATGACTAATTATAACTAATAAACAAGGAAAAACCTTAGGAAAAAGAAATCCTAGG
>JZKD02S1922929.1:56618-69484 GCA_000966675.3 Picea glauca
CATGGGAAACCCCCCCCCCCCTCAAGGTACAATGTATGTAAAAAGAAGAACTACAGTTGCTAGGCAATTGTGTCCTTCACTCCAAGACGACTTCACAGAGAATGGAACTTCTGCTTAGTGAAGGTGTTGGTGAATATGTATGTCGTCTGTTCTGCTGAAGGACAAAACTATAAGTCGATGATCCCATCGTGTACTAAGTCTTAGATGTAGTGCATGTGGATCTTGATGTGCTTCGTCTGCTGCCTTTGAACTGGATCTCTGCAAAACTTCAGAGTGCTCTGGTTGTCACACCAGATGATGATCGGCCGATGAAACTAAATGCCCAACTCAGTGAGAAAATTGTGTAGCCACATAGCCTGAATGGTTATGTTAACTACTCCTCTGTACTCTGCCTTGGCTAAAGATAGATAAATGGAAGCTTGATTCTTGCTCGACCAACAGATAGGCTCGGAACCAAGACTGAGTAAGTAACCAGATGTGGACTTGCGATCAATGTTATCGCCAACTCAGTCAAAATCAGTAAACCTAATGAGATCTAATGTAGAGTTTGTTTCATAATGAATCCCAAAGGTGATGGTGCCCTGTACGTATCGAAGGATATGCTTTGCAGCTTTCCAATGTAGCTCATGCAGCTCCTGCATGAACCTGGAAACTGCGCCAACTGCATATGAGAGGTCTATTCTGGAGTGGGTGAGATACAAAAATCTCCCCACTGGCTATCTGTACAATGTGCTATCAACCAGTGGAGTCTCCCCACCATCCTCAAGTTTCACTCTTGATAGGAAATGAGTTGGAGCAGACTTGCAATCTGTCATGTGAAATCTCTCAAGGATATCTCATGCATACTTGGCCTGAGACAGTTTGATGCCTGATGCATCCTGATTGATCTCGAGTCCAAGGAAGAAGTGTAGCAGACCCATGTACGTCATCAAAAACTTGTCATGTAGAATCCTCTTGACTGCAGCAATCGCTGAAGTCGAGCACCCGGTGATCAGCAAATCATCAACATACAAAACTAAAAGTAGAAGTGAATCAGTTGTCCTGAGCATGTAGACATTCGGGTCTGATTTACAACGTACAAATTTCTGTGACAACAGGTAGGAGTCCATATTGGCATACCATGCCTTTAGAGCCTGCTTGAATCCATAAAGAGACTTCTTTAATCGACAGAGCAAAGATGAGTCCTGCATAAATCCTTGGGGTTGCTCCATGTAGATCTCCTCAGAGAGATCACCGTGAAGAAATGCATTCTTCACTTCCATCTGATGGACTTCCCATCCCTTGGTTGTTGCAATGGAAAGTGTCAATCGTATCGAATCCATATTCTCTACTGGAGCGAAGGTCTCATCATAGTGAATACCATGAACCTGTTGAAAGCATTTGGTGACAAGTCTAGCTTTGTATTTGTTGATTTGTCCATCCATTGCACTCTTGGTCCTTTAGACCCATCTGCATATGACAAGTTTCCTCCTAGAAGGAAGAGGAACCACATCCCAAGTCGGGTTCTCGAGGAGGGAGTTGTACTCCTCCTGCATGGCAGATTCCCAAAAGGGATTTCCAGTGGCCTCTCCATAAGATTGTGGATCTGAAGACTGAACCAAGAAAATATGCTTGGAGGGAAATGGTTCAGTGGCAGTGAGTTCAACATGAGGCTCCTCGAAATCAGATCGAGTCCTAGTATCGGTTGGATCACCAACGAGATCCCCTGCAGCCTAAAGAGTATTTTGTGCCCACTTGGGCCTCTACTCTGGCTCTGCAACTGCATCTGGATGCTCTGAATCTGCATCTGACTGTACTGACTCTGAATCTGAATCATCTGAGTCCTCTGAATCAAAAATCTCGTCTGAAGAAGATTCGACATGTGCATGCTCATCATCTTGGACAGGTGGAAGAGTGAAGGTGTCTACATGCAGATGCTGAGGTACATGCGAGACGCTTTCCTCGAATTGGAAACTACGCTCAATGATGAGACGGTCCAAGGAAATATCAATAAGTCAATATCCCTTCACACCGTCAGGGTATCCAACAAAAATGCACTCAATGCTCTGTGGATCAAAAGCCTTCCTCTTTTCAGAGGGAATTCGGGCCCATGCATGTGAACCAAAAATGCAAAAGTGGGTCACTTTCAATTTGAGGCATTTCCAAGCCTCATAGGGGGTCTTATCCTTGACAAATCTATGAGGAGATATGTTTTGGATGTATGTTGCACAATTAAGTGCTTCGGCCCATAGTCTCTGTGGTAGTGACTTTGCATGCAACATGCAAGATGCCATCTCCTTTAGAGATCTGTTTTTCTGCTCAACAACTTCGTTTTGTTGTGGAGTATAGGGAACTGTGTGCTACAATTGGATCCCTGCCTCATGGAAAAGATTATGGATATCATGATTTACATATTCTCCCCCGTTATCATTTCGGAGGACTTTGATCTTCTTTCTGGACTGTGTCTCAACCAAGGCTTTGAAATATTTTAGGTGTTGAAAGACCTCGGATTTTTTCCTGAGAAAGTAGATCCATGTAAAACGTGAGAAATCATCAACAAAAATGAGAACAAACCTCACTTTGTTGATGGATGGATGCGGAAAAGGACCCATAAGGTCACTGTGGATCGGATCTAAAGGTGTGGAAGCTCGCTGAGACTTTCCTTTGTCTAATTTCTCTTGAGGGTGTTTTCCTAGAACACGTCCCTCACATACTCCCTTGGAGAAATGGATGTTTGGTAGACCATAAACTAATATGTGCTTGCTAAGTTGTTGCATGTATCTGAAATTTAAATGTCCAAAACTTTCATGCCATATCCTACTACTTTCATCAACATGAGTAAGTAGTAAAGTTGAATCAGGTTCAATGAATTCAGAAAATGTATACAATCTAGACTGATGATTTACCTCATCGGTAGCAACCCTGGAGTTGGTTTGCATGTCGTAGATGTCCAAAGAATTTGGTGTGAATATGACTTTCTTTTCGGTGCTGGAATTCCTCATATGATACACGGAGAGAAGGTTGACAGAAAGTTTGGGAACGTGCAACACATTCTCGAAGCTTCCATTGGTGAGTTCAATCCTTCCTTTGTCGATGACTTCAATAGAAGATTTGTCCCCCAGTAGAATAGGAGGACCTTTGCATGCATATAATGAAGAATAGACTGCTTTTGATGCATCCATGTGATGTGATGCTCCCGAATCAACGATCCAAGCATCGGGAGAGGAGTTGATGGCAATCAAGGCATGGCTATAATTGCCTTTCTTGGAATTCGGATCTTCTGGCTTCTTCTTCTTTGCACCCTCGAGGATGCGATCTCCAAGGTTGTTTTGTTGAAGTATTTAAGACATTAGATCTATTTTTTTGCATGCATGCATGCGGATTCTGAATGGAATCCTTTGTGACAATATGTGCATTTCTCCCCTTTTCATCCCTTTTCCCCTTTGGATCCAGAGGCATCGGTGAAGAGTTTTGTGTACCCTTCATTCTTTGGATGTGCATGAGATTTTCGTTTATCTTTATCTTTATATTTCTGATATTTTTGGCTGTCATCATGCATAGTGAGTGCATGCGCCCTTGGGCCTTTGATTGTGCCCATGTTGATGAGCTTGGTTTACTCTTGTGTCAGGGATTCGATAAATTCCTCAAGAGAAGGCATCTTCCAGCTGGCTCCATAGGTGAATCTAACAGTATGGAATGTAGATACAAATATAGAGAATTCAGGACCAAGCTTGGAGAGAATGGTGAGAACCATTTGTTTCTCCTCCTTCGATTTATCAACCCTGCAAGCTTTGAGTTGCGACAGTAAATCCTTGAATTTTGTAAAGAAATATTGGATATTGTCGAAGATTTTTGGATCCAATGTGAGAAGCTCCACCTCCAGCATGTGTCCCCTCATCTCATCCTATTTTCCAAAGATCCCTTCCAAGGTGTTCCAGGCTTCATTGGGAGTCTTACATGAAGATATATGAAAAAGGAGATTGGGAGAAATAAGACTGCAAATTGTTCTGAGTGCCTCATCCATGCGATTTAAGTACTTGGATTCTTCTATGGATGATGTCGGTTCTATATTTGTATTCAAGGTTAACCTGTACAACCCTCTGTTTCGGAGATGTATGGATATTTTCTCCTTCCATGCAAAATAGTTGTAAGGATTAAGAATGAATTCTTTTTGGAATTCCATCTTTCTGTTGTCTTCAATCTTTTGTACCTGCAAAAAGTTTTGGTGTAGCTTTTTCTTAGCAGTCTTTCGACTCTAATACCATGTAAATGTGTTGAACCTGCACAGAATAGATCTAGATAAACAATAATGCACACATTTTCAAAGAGAATTTGAGAAAGAAGAAGAAGGAGAGAAAGAATGAAAGAATTTTCATTAACCGTTGTGAATAATGAATAATTTACACATGATATACTCT
The DNA here is from genome assembly GCA_000966675.3 of Picea glauca. Classification (NCBI taxonomy): domain Eukaryota; kingdom Viridiplantae; phylum Streptophyta; class Pinopsida; order Pinales; family Pinaceae; genus Picea; species Picea glauca. Next base: position 61,016 of record JZKD02S1922929.1, read on the forward strand.
GTATAACTCAATGAGTTCGACTGGAGGATAAACAATGTGCCATAGTGGTGGTCTAGAGTGATATAGACACACACCAATAGTTACAGAAGTGAACTGCCACCTATTCTAGTCTCTCAGGCAGTTACGGGAGTGAACTACCACCTAGTTGAGTTAACTAGTCAACTAGTCTTCAGTTAACTGACTGAACAGAGAGTAGTGAGGAGTTAATTCAAGGAATCAAGGCTAATGCGCCACTCTGGTGATGATACCAAGGCAAGGTTGAATTATCATGGTGATGATCCAAATGTTGCATGGTGACAAAACCAATGCAACATCTAAACTCAACTCAACTAGTCAAACTGAAGTGTCAACTGAAAGAGATTATTCTTCAGGTGGAATATTCTCTCCTAAATTAAAGGAGACTGGATAATGACTAATTATAACTAATAAAAAAGTAAAAACATTAGGAAAAATAAATCCTAGGTGTGTGTGAAGTAACTCCAACATAAGTACTTGTGCATACCTCCTTGCTTAGTACAGAGAAAATCGGTGGACGAGATACCGTGGGAGGAGGAGAGTAACCTTTGTCCCTGACTATCTTTGAGCAAGAATAAAGAGTCTCTCTCAGAGCATCATGGTATAGCTCAGGAGTGGCCAGTGGTAAATCCATTCAGGAGTGGTTGTGCTTATGGTTGGGTGGAAACATACACCCCTTTCAACAGTTACTTCACGAACTATGGTTCTCTGATAAGTATTTTCATACTTTGTGTGTTGAAATGGAAATGATGATTGAATGCATATATATGTTTATGACTGAGTTATTTATTGAATGACTAAGGAAGAAATGTGTATTGTCTATCTTTGAACCCATGCTTTTGAATGGTATTCTATTTACCTCAGCTTAGCGGCTAGAGAGTTTGGGACATGAGTCCATAAGAGAGTTGGGGTAGGACTAATTGGAATGCCTAAGTCCCGCCGACCTCTAGAATCTACCTTCGTAGGAATACCAAGTTCAAACCCTATGGAAGGAGGGCACCTCCTTCAGACCCTTCACATGTGTGATCGAGGACTCGTGCCCATGTCCTTAACCCATTTACGAATAAAGGAATTAGTGTAAATCCCACGAAGAGTTTCAGAGGACCCATATGACCAACGTCGGGGAACCCTACGCTAGACCCGAAAGGATCTAAGACTTTCTGGCTTCGGAACTCTTGGAGTTTGGAGCTCTAAAATGTTACGACCTTACCATTTGTAAACTGACCAAATGAAATTGATGGTTACTGTTACCCACAAGGTTAATCGGTGCCTGACGGTTTCCCTAACCATGGAAGATAGACATGCCCCACTATTAAACCTTGATTCATTCATCGATTGTGAAGTAACATGAGCCACAAATCTGAGGGTATTCGAGATTCCCCTTGGTCGTTGGATCTATGGCGAGATAACCTCGGTGAAGTCCTACTTCGAGAGAATAGTGATGTTAAAGCACCAAACTCCCCAAACGTCGTAGCTACAAAGTGACGAGAGTCATCGACCTGGGGATTTCATTAGGAACCCCTTGTTGAAATTACTAAGACAACTGAGAGGGGGGGGTGAATCAGTTGCTACTTTGCTTAAACAATTTTATGCCTATTAAAATATTATTAATCTTCTCCAAGTGATCATCAAGATTATGAAAGACATGAATAATAGAAATAATAAACATCAATCACACATATGATATACACAGAGACAAATATTCATGAGGAAACCCATAAAGGGAAAAAACCTCTTCTTCTTAGAATGATAGGCAGTCTTTTATGTTCTGTACATCATCTATCTTTGAGCACCAACTCAAAATGAGGCTACAACCTCTTCTCTAACAAGCTGCAACTTGTAGAGAGCACCAACCCTCAAGATTCTCTAGCACCCACTAGAAAGAAGCATATATGCTCCTTATTATCTCCATCACCAACTGGATGGAAGTACCTACTTCCACTTATACAAGCACCAACTTGCACACATAAAACTCTTCGTTTTCCCTAGCACCACCCTGCCACCCTATTTTCTAGCCACAACTAGATGGAAGCTACAACTCCCAGTATTCAAGCACAAACTTTAAAAACAGAGGACCACAGTCCTCCCTAGCACCACCCTACCACCCTGATTATGAATCTTTGCTTGAATAATACCTTACAAAAATACAGATATGTCAATGCTTACCATTTCTTCTCTGTTCTTCAATTCTTCTATGCATCTGCCTGTTCATGCTTGGCTCCACTTGCTGTCTCTTTCCATCTTCTCTTTCTCTATTCTTCTCATCCTCTTAGGTTCTTGTACATTCTGCTCTATTCACAATTTCTGCTCAGTCCAGATTCTATTCTTCATCTATGTATATCTTCTCATTTTATTCATCATCTGTTTTTCATTTCTTATAGTTCAACTCGTTTTACAGAGAAAACGGTAACCTCACTCTGTCACGACATGTTTCTTTTATGCCTTCACTAATGATTTGTTACCCTTTGAATCTCAAAACGCCCAAGAACACAATCTCCAACGCCCAATAACAATGATTCAGTTAGTGTAACTAAATCGTAATTGGTCAAGAAATCACGCAGTGAAACAGTAACTCTTCGATCAGATTGTCGATTTAATCAACACCGTTGGATTTTCCACAGATTTGAATGATTGAGATCTTGCTTGAGGATGAAGCCAGAGATCAACGGTTCAAATTACATCGGGTCCTCGTGAGCTATACTCACGCGAACTACCACCGGGCACAAAATTTCTCTCCATGTGACCACTGGTTGGGACCACTCGCCAACCAAGAAGGCATTGATCGACTTTGCACATCGGATATTCTGTTGCGAGTCACTTCGATTCTCCCAACTCCCGAAACTCTGAGTTGCGTTGTGCCAGATCAACGGTCCATGTCCTTCAGTGATCTGACGGTCCAGATCGTGAATTGAGACTTTGTAACTTCGTGTTTCGAAACTTTTGAGATGGCATCTTCCCACTCTTGTTCGATTGATGGCCCAGATCTTCCCTCGATTCGATGGCCCAGATCTCCTCTTCGCATATTGGGAAATTTTTTTGCCTCCTTTCTTTCATTTCCAAATTTTCGATTCTCCTCTACTCTCATCCATTCCTCTCATCCATTCCTTCCCACTCTCGTCCATTCTCAGTTGACATCAATGTCAACTCTGACAGCACACCTAACAAAGAATTTGCCAACAATATCCCCCTTTGACATTGGTGGCAACTTTCTGCATTTTGGAAATTTGGCAACTCTACAACAGTATCTTTCTTTCTCCCCCTTTGACATCGATGACAAAGGAAACACACTCCCGCTGTCAAATATGAATGGAAAAACCAGAGCTATATTTACCAAAAATACAACACATATTCAATAAGTACTCTCCCCCTGATCAAATAGATTATTTTCAAATAGATTATTTAACTTGATAACAGGGTCACGCCCAACTTCTGGCGTAGATACTCAAACTGAGCTTTGGCAAGTGGTTTAGTGAAGATATCAGTTATTTTTTATGTGGAAGGAATATAATTCAGCTGAACAACTCTATTTGTAACCTGCTCTTTGAAAAAATTATATTTTATTGGTATATGCTTAGTCTTTGAATGAAGAACATGATTCTTGGAGACACTAATGGCACTTGTGTTATCACAGTGAATTGGAATGGGATCAGTATCGGCTACCTTCAAATCTGCAAGAGTTTGTATCATCCATAATAACTGAGTGCAGTAAGTAGCAGTAGCAATGTACTCGGGCTCTGTAGTTGATAAAGAAATATATCCATGCTTCTTACTAAGCCATGCTACTAACGAATCACCTAAGAAGAATACACCTCCACTGGTGCTCTTTCTCTCATCCAAACAACTTGCCCAATCAGCATCTGAATATGCAGTTAATTGAAAATTCTGATTTCTAGGATACCAAAGACCATAAGTCAGTGTACCCTTCAAATATTTGAATATCCTCTTGACAACTGCTAAATGAATTTGTTTAGGAGCATGTTGATAACGACCTACCATTCCAACAACTTGCATTATATCAGGATGAGATGTTGTGATGTACAAAAGACTGCCTATCATTGAACGATGTGTTCTTTGATCAACATCAGGTGAAATATCATTTTTACTGAGCTTGCAACCAACCACCATAGGTGTACTAATAGAAGAGGAATCTTCCATCTGAAACTTCTTCAACATCTCTTTCAAATACTTTTCTTGAGAGATAAATAACCCTGCAAAACTCTTATTGATTTGTAAACCAAGAAAATATGATAGTTCTCCTATCATGGACATCTCAAAGTTTGCATATTATAGGCAAACCACTAAACAAAAGGATCATTAGTACATCCAAAAATAATTCCATCTACATCAACCAAAACAACTAATAAATCATCACCTTCAGACTTAATGTATATATTACTGTCAACAGTACCTTTCTTGAACCCTTTGTCCTGTAAAAAATTGTTCAGTCTATAATACTAGGCTCGTGGTGCCTGTTTCAGTCCATATAATGCCTTTTTCAACTTGCAGACATATTTAGGATTATCTGTCAGTGAAAATCCTTCAGGTTGCTCCATATATACTTCTTCCTCTAGATCTCCATTGAGAAATGTTGACTTAACATCCATCTGATATACTTTAAAGTTCTTATGACATGCATAGGCAAGAAACATTCTGATGGCTTCCAATCTTGCCACTGGTGCAAAGGTTTCATCAAAATCCTGTCATTCAACTTGTGCATACCCCTTACAGACCAATCTGGATTTATTCCTAACAATTTTTCCTTGTTCATTCATTTTATTCTTAAACACCCATTTGGAACCTATTACATTATTATCTGTAGGTCTAGGAACAAATTCCCAAGTATTGTTCTTCTCATTCTGATCAAGCTCTTCATTCATAGCTCTAATCCAATTGTCATGTTTGTTGGCTTCATCAAAATTTTTAGGTTCAATCATAGATAGGAAAGCAATCTGAGATTGTTTTGAGTCTTCAATCAATTGTCTTCTTGTCTGAACTCCTTTATTCATATCACCAATTATCTGTTTTTCAGGATGATTCTTTCTAAGAATTTTGAGAGGTGGTTTTGTTTTTTTCTGTTGATGTAAGTCTACCTGAGTATTTGTATCTTCATCTGACTCAGAGTCTTCTCTTTCTGATTCTTGGACCTGTTCATCTTCAACTTCAACTACATCCTCTGTGGTTGATTCAACACTACTTACATATCGTACCAGGATTTCTTCATCAACTTTAATGTCAATACAATCAACCAATTTATGCAGCCTCTTATTATAGCATCTATATCCTTTACTGTTTGTAGCATACCCTAAGAATATACCTTCATCAGCCCTGTCATCATATTTGCCAAGATTTTCATCATTATTCTTGATATAACACTTACTCCCAAAGACTTTAAAATGTTTGATTGAAGTAGATCTTCCAAACCATAGTTCATAAGGAGTCTTGTCACTTTGTGGCCTGAGATGAGATTTGTTAAGAATATGTACAGCTGTATGAATTGCTTCTACCCAATATTTATGAGCAATATTCCTTTCATTCATCATTGATCTTGCCATCTGCTGAACTGATCTATTTTGCCTCTCAACTACTCCATTTTGTTGTGGAGTCCTTAGAATAGTATACTCTCCTTTGATCCCATCTTTATCACAAAAATATTTGAAGTCCCCTGAACTAAATTCTCCTCCTCTATCAGACCTTACTGCCTTCAATATTTTTCCTGTTTGATTCTCAGTCAGAGCCTTAAACACTTTGAATTTTTCAAATGCTTCAGATTTTTCTTTCAGAAAGGCAACCCACGTGAGTCTAGAATAATCATCAATAATCCACATGAAATAATTTTCTTTTCCTGTACCTTCCTTCCTTGATGGTCCACATAAATCCATATGTACTAACTTAAGAGGTTTCTCTGTTGATGCAAAGTTCTTAGATTTAAACTGTGTCTGAGTAAGCTTTCCTATTTGGCAAGGTTTACATACGACTCATATGTCTTTGATATATTTGGAAGATCTCTTACTGCCCCATTGTTTCTAAGTTTGATTAGATGATCAAAATTTAGGTGTCCAAGTCTCCTATGCCATAGCCAACTTTCATCATACTTGCTTAAATGACATTCTTTGTTTTCTTCTTTCAAAACATAGACATTTTTTTCTGTTCTTATGCCTTTTGCAATCAACTGTCCTGAATTCACCGATTGTAATCTACAATATTTATAAGTGAAAACAACTTTACATCCTCTGTCACAAACTTGACTGGCACTAATCAGATTATGTTTCAGACCATCTACAAACAATACATCTTGAGCTTTCCCTTTGCCATTACTTAGACTTATCATTCCTTTACCTTTGATTTTTCCTGGTGCATCATTTCCAAAAGTTACACTCCCTTATTTGCTTTCACTTAGAGATAGAAACTTACTTTTGTCTCCAATCATATGCTTGGAACATCCATTGTCAATATACCAGGGGTTCTTTTGTCTTTGAGCTGACAACACTAATCCACACTTGTCATCTTCTTTCTTCTTCCAAACCTTGACATTTTTAGCAGAGGGATTTAAATCTGGCTTATAGTTCTTTAAGCGACAGTCTGCCGCTTTATGTCCATAATTGTGGCAGATGTGACATTCTGGTTCATTGAATAAAGGATCATAACGATTGTTATGCTTAACTTGCGTCTTTTTCCCAGCCATCACATGCTTTGCAGTCTGTGGTTGTCTATTACTTGGTTGTCTCATTCTTTGTTGTGGCATATATTTATTCTTGGAGTGTCTTGATTTCTCATATCTAAATCTTAAAGAACAATTTACAGCTTTGTGACCAAAATTAGAGCAGAAAAAACAATATCCATAGAAAAATTCTTTGTACCTGGAAAATGGTTGTCTTCTTTGAGCAGGTTGATTTCTTCCATGCTGATGATTTCCTTGAGCATGGGGTGTATTATTTCTTTGTTCTACAGATTCAGTTCTGGTACTTTTTCCTTCACTCCTCCTTGGTGGTTGATTATATTTCTTTGTTTCTACAGAATTGTTGTTGTCAATGATTGTAGATTTGACAAACTTGATGGATTCTTTGTTGCTTGGTTGACCACTACTTGATCATTCTTCATAACCCAAACCAATTTTCAACTTTGGATTTCTTTGTTGATTCGGAATGGTGGCTAATCCTTCTGAGGCTTTAATACTTGTCAGGTTCTGATGATATAAGGCCTGAAATTTCTCTAGATCTTTTCTGACAGCCACTACTTCAGCTTCCATAGCTTCACATATCACCTTCTTCTCTGCTAATTGTTGTTTTAGAATATCTTTTATTTTCTTTGCTTCTTCTAATTCTACTTTTAACAAAAAAAAAATCTTCACTTGGCTCTTTACCATTCTTTTCAAACTGCATCAACAATTGTTTTTGTTTTCTCTTCTTAAGTTGGAGTCTGTCAATCTCTTCCAAAGCACTGATTAGTTCACCTTCCATATCAACCATAGCTTCTTCGTCATTCATGTCAGCTCATGTGTATTCATCATAAAGATCTCCCATGGCCATAAGCATAAAATCATTCACTTTATCTTCACAAGATGAATCATTATCTATGTCTTCTGAGGAGTCATCATTATTTGCACACAAACTTTTCTTTTTACTATATTTCTTAAATTTGTATTTATTTTCATCATCAGAGTTCTGGTCTTTTTTCTTGTGAGGACACTTAGATGCAAAATGACCTATCTTACCACAATTAAAACATTTAAATGGCAGCTTGTCTTGGTATTTGCCTGGTCCTTTCTTTAACCTTCTCACAGATTTTGCCTCAATATCATCTAATTCTGAATCAAGATTCTTGTCTTCTTTAAAATATGCTTCTCTAGTGGTGGATTTATCTTTACTAATCCTCATTTCATAAGCAATCAGAGTTCCTAGGAGTTGATCAATAGGAAGAATTTTAAGATCATTCAATTCTTCTATTGCAGAAAATTTTGGATTAAATCTATCAGGCAGAGATCTTAAAATCTTCTGAACTAAAGGTGCATCTTCAATCTTCTCACCAAGACCCTTCATGGCATTCACAAGATCCTCTACTCTTAAAAAATATTTACTAACTGTTTCATCCTCATTCATCTTTAGTTGTTCAGATTTCAATCTATATGTCTGAAGTTTGGCACCTTTTACTTTCTCATTTCCTTCATAACTGGTAATAAGCTTATCCCACATCTCTTTGGAAGATTCAAGATGCATCACCTTTACAAACTCAGCTTCAGCCAGCCCACTCAAGATAGCATTCATTGTCTTTGCATTGAAGCTAAATTATAGCTTATCATCTTTGGAAGCTAGCACAACAGGTTTTGTATATCCAGTCTCTACTACATCCCAAACATCAGAACCTAAGGCCATAATGTATGTTCTCATTCTAACTTTCCAGAAAGAAAAATTTGTTCCATCAAACAGAGGAGGCTTATTGGTTGAAGTTCCTTCATGA
>JZKD02S1922929.1:69580-85092 GCA_000966675.3 Picea glauca
ACTGTGCTTAAACAATTTTGTGTCTATTAAAATATTATTAATCTTCTCCAAGTGACCATCAAGATTATGCAAGACATGAACAACAGAAATAATAAACATCAATCACACATATGATATACACAGAGATAGATATTCATGAGGAAACCCATAAAGGGAGAAAACCTCTTCTTCTTAGAATGATAGGCAATCTTTTATGTTCTATACATCATCTATCTTTGAGCACCAACTCAAAATGAGGCTACAACCTCTTCTTTAACAAGATTCAACTTGTAGAGAGCACCAACCCTCAAGATTCTCTAGCACCCACTAGAACGAAGCATATTTTCTCCTTATGATCTCGCACCAACTGGATGGAAGTACCTACTTCCACTTATACAAGAACCAACTTGCACACAGAAAACTCTTTGTTTTCCCTAGCACCACCCTACCACCCTGTTTTCTAGCCACAACTAGATGGAAGCTACAACTCCCAGTATTCAAGCACCAACTTGAATAACATAGGACCACAATCCCCCCTAGCACCACCCTACCACCCTGATTATGAATCTTTGCTTGAATAATACCTTACAACAATACAGATATGTCAATGGTTACCATTTCTTCTATGCTCTTCAATTTTTCTATGCTTCTGCCTGTTCATGCTTGGCTCCACTTGTTGTCTCTTTCCATTTGCTCTTTCTCTATTCTTCTCATCCTCTTAGGTTCTTGTACATTCTTCTCTTTTAACAATTTCTGCTCAGTCCAACTTTTGTTCTTCATCTTTTTATATCTTCTCATGCTATAGATCCTTTATTTTTCATTTCTCATAGTTCAGCTCATTTTACAGAGAAAACGGTAACCTCACTCTGTCACGGCATGTTTCTTTTATGCCTTTACTAATGATTCGTTACCCTTCGAATCTCAAAACGCCCAAGAATAGAATCTCCAACACCCAAGAACAATGATTCATTTAGTGTAACTGAATCGTAACTGATCAAGAAATCACACAGTGAAACAGTAACCCTTCGATCAGATTGTTGATTTAATCAGCACTATTGGATTGTCCACAGATTTGAACAATTGAGATCTTGTTGGAGGATGAAGCCAAAGATCAACGGTTCAAATTACATCGGGTCCTCACAAGCTATACCCGCGCGAACTAGCACCGGGCACAAAATTTCTCTCCACATGACCACTGGATGTGACCACTTGCCAACCAAGAAGGCGCTTTGCGACTTCGCACATAAGATATTCTGCTACGAGTCACCTCGATTCTCGCAACTCCCGAAACTCTGAGTTGCATCATGCCAGATCAACAGTTCACGTCCTTCAGTGATCCGACGGTCCAGATCGTGAATCGAGACTTTGTGACTTCGCATTTCAAAAATTTGGAGATGGCCTCTTCCTGCTCTCGTCCGATCGACGAGCCAGATCTTTCCTCGATCCGACGAGCTAGATCTCCTCTTCGCATATCGAGACTTCGTGTTTCGTGATGTTGGAAATTTCTTTGCCTCCTTTCTGATTCTCCTTCGCTCTCGTCCATTCCTTCCCGCTCTCATCCATTCTTAGTTGACATCAATGACAACTCTGATAGCACACCAAACAAAGAACTCGCCAACACCCCTCTTAGTCGTCCGATCATCTAGTGGAGGGACCCATGTGCAGTACTTTGGCGGAGTCCTGCTTCGGGAGAGAAGAGCAATCATAACGCTGAAACTCCCGAAGGTAGGAGCGACGAAGTGATGAGGACCGTAGATCTAGGGACCCTTCAAGATCTCCCCTGACCGTTAGATCTAGGCCATGGTCAACCCAACGTTGACCACTCAGGGAGTAAGGAGGAAGTTATACCATGGATCCCCTGAATGTTGAAGTTACGAAGTAACGGACGCCGTAGAACAAGGGATCTATGTGGACACATCTCGACTGATAGATCTAAGGGTGTAGGAAGGCCATCAATCCGGAGTGACATGTCATAGATGTTGAGGAAAAGATATGAATTGATCTTACTCAAGCATTTTCAAATTCTGCTTGGCTAAAGTAAAATAGACGGGAATCTCACCCTAAGTTTATAACCAACAAAAATAGCATCCTAACTCACAAGTATTAATTACTAGTGCTTAGGCTAATCTTTTATTAATAAAAATCTTGTTGGAAAATTACTTTTTATATAATTTTCTGAATATAACAGTCGCTGAAATAAATGTAAAGACAGAAGTAAAGACACCAAGATGATAATCAAGATAGATGAGACATAAAGCAATCCTTTATTTCATTCCAATTCACCAAAGAGTCATTCTTTTACAAAATTTCATGCAGAAATTTAGGACCAAAGTCAAACTTAGAAATCCTCGATGGAACATACAAAAGGACCTCCGACAGAAAATCAAAAACTAAACTCTAAAAGCTGGATCAACTTGCCACAGATTGCTTCCCACTCGACTCTGCACAATAGCCTTTGTCAGTCATGAAAACTAATTCACAAATAGACAAGTCTATACAGACTATCAAAGATAGATCAACACCTCTGAAAAACAAGTGTTTGAATGATGTAAGTCAGCCCCGAATCTTGTTGTCCACAATAAGACCTTGCTATCATAAAAAGAATTAGGCTTGTGATAAATTAAGGAATGAATGAAAATTGAACTATCTCAGCATAAAATCAAAGAAAAAACCTTGGTATGCTTCTCTTTCTATCCTCCATTGTTCCTCCCTTTCCTTTTTCCTTTAAACAAATTAGAATTGGTTGAAGTAGTTGAACCAACTCATTAGTTGAGTTAATTAAAAGACTCAACCAACTTTTAGTTAAGGGGAAGAGTAATAATCATAATAAGGGCTTTTTAAATAAATAATAACTAGTAGGTGGGACCCCTTGTGATTCCCTTTAGCTCTTAACAATCATAACATAAATAGTTAATTAAGCAAAACACCTCCTTGTGACTCCCATCATCACATGCACATTTTGACAATTTATCTCATTTATATTTGACATTGTTTTCAAAAATGCATTGCTCCTATATCCAAAAATAAAACATGTTGTCCAAACTCCTAAAGTCAACTGCCATCAACAATAGATAAAATAAAAAAAACTCAAAAGCCATATTTCCCCCTCTGAGATGCAATCTTTCCTTGATTGTTGTTGTCACCCTTCGATTTTCCTAAATTTGCCTTTGGTTGCGCTGAGTATTTAGGCCTAATCTCGTTGATCACATGAGAAAAATCGTCCCTCAAATGCATCTGGGAACACACAGATTTGTCAGAGCCATTGGAGGGCGAGGAAGGGGCAGCAGTGGATTTTCCTTTGTCAGGGGCATGGTGGGCCTCAATTTTCAATCTTTTGCTAGCATGGAAGGAATGCACTGGCGAGTGGTCAGGGGAATCTTGGACAATTTGATTGTTAGGCGGAGGAGCAAGCAAAGAAAAATTGGGCCAGCCACGATGTTAGGAGACTTTTGGGTGGACAATCTCTTGCCATCCGTCAATTTCGGGAAACTCGGGTTGCAATGAGACATGAGGGGGCACATGAATACTAGGGGCTTATGGAACGTGGAAGGGAGGCCTTTCAGGCCTAGGTTGGACCACTCCTTGCCCAATCCAATTGAAAAATCTAGCCTGAAACAACTGGCCTAACTCTTGTGAGTCGACGTCAAAATGTATGGAGAACCTTGGCCTTCTTGAGCCTCTGTTCCAATTACCTCTCCCTCTGTTGCCTCTGTCATGGCTACCTCGGCTGAAAAAACTCATTCTTGCATGCATAATTGATTAGAAAATAGTCTTTTAAATAACCATACATGACAACTCTTTAAAATATGAAATAGATTTTGGCTCAGCAACGTATCAGACTCATGCAATCCAATCCATAAAAATTGTTAAATTGTTTGTCAATGAGTAGGGGGTGAACAAAGGGTTCTGGGATATGCAAGGGGATTGTATTGAGCGAAACATTATATAATGAGGGGGGGGAAGAACACGGTTACTACTCAAATACAACAACAATCAACTGTAATGCAAGCCAAAGAAAACATTCACTGTAATCCAACCAAGACAATGTAACTTCCAACTACTTCAATACATAATTCTCCTTCACTGTAATCAATTTTAGAACAGGGAGTGAAAAATGAATGTGGGGAGGCGATGGGGTTGTAATTAGCGAAAAGTGAAATAATGGTAGGGAAAGAGAGCAATTATTGTTCATAAAATTAATTAAGTGATCCATAAACCATTCTATAAAAGGAAACACTTCAACCAAATGACCAGTGAGACCCAAAAAAATTACTGTGTAAAGTTCAAACAATTATGTGCATCAACTTGCTCACTGTAATCAAATATTTAACACAGTGCCATCAAACAAGACAATTTGCGTTCCACAACCACCTGTAGAGGAGCTCTACTTTTCTCATCTATCCATTTAACATTTAAGCAATTTCCAAATGAATACACAGTCAAATACTTCCACTCTGTTGATCAACCACTGCCAACTATTTCAATCATCAAATGCAGACATAAAAATCGTGCTCGATTATGTCTTTCAACTCATTTAATAATTAAATTGCAATGAGGTTATACTGTCACAGCACATGTGCCTATCACTGTTAAAATGCATGATATTCACTTAACATTAATAGTGGACAGTCAACACAATGATCCATATCTATCTTGCAAAGATCATGGCTTGCTATTTAAACACGCAGATAACAATCACCACTTTAATTCACGTTATGTTGTGAAATATACAACCATTCGACAAAACGCAATTGCATTTATGTGAATGTACAGGTCCAATTTTTCTTTGAATCTAAACATTCAAAATGTTGGGCTATCCATCTAACACAACGAGGTAGCAACAACATGCCCGACCTCATAATACAAATAATCGAAATGCAACAAAGCCATATTTAAAAACTCTGTGACTATCTTTGAGTGCGCAACCCAAAAAATATCCATAGCATACATAGTGGGCAGCCATACCATAAACATGACGATGCAACATTCCCATTTGACAATTTTAAACACACAGTCACAGTATCATTAACTCAACCTAGCGTGTTGAGTTATCAATCCACTACAAAGAGGCAGCAACAGTATTGCTCAAATTAATCAAACTACAACCAAACCATACTGTGTAAAAACTTGTGCATTCTTGACGACGCAATCAAATAACCATACATACATAGTGGATGGAAATGCCATAAGCACCTTGATTTCAATAATCATTTGGCCATTAAAAGCACACAGTTACAGTAATCATTGATTCATGCTTATAGGAACACCACTCATACCAATGCATCAAGCGCGAAGCATCATTGTGCATTGATCAATTAAAAATAGTGTTGGGTTATCAATTTAATAAACACAAGGACATCAACTATGTATTTGATTTAACAATTCATTCCAATTAACCATGCTGAGCTTATCCACCCAATAATAACAATTGCAGTGACTAGATGCCAAAACCAACACCACTGTCATATAATCAACTTTGGTCGAGCCGGTAATCAACTCTGTCGAAAATACATACCAATCTATAACATCCAATAGCAAACCCGACAGGCCACAACAGTCTTCTCTATCAACCCTCAAACTCGAGGAGTTAAGGGTTTTCCCTATGGCCAACACAGGGAGACTAAAGTTGACTCTTCTCAATGGTGAAAACCTCTGAGACCAATGGTGCATACACAGAGAAAACCACAATTTATTTCGTGGACAAGGTGACAAATCTCGCGATAGGAGAGGCTATGAGCAGAGGACCAAAGCTCTAATTCGGCCTGGTAATGATATTTAACACACGCAGGGTATAATCCTCGTGGCTCTCCAGTTAACCAACTACAATGATGAGGTGCAAACAGGGCCAAGAAGAAGCAATATAACCCACTTCGCAACCATTAATAGTGACAACAACCTAATGACCAAGTGAACAAAACGCAGTGACACAAAGCGCTTCCAACCATTAAACCCCATAAAAGCCAAAGACTGGGTATGGTGATACAAATGCGTGAAGACAACCATCCACTCAAGACCAAACAAAACCCTCCAACTAAACCAATAAGGATGATAGAGAGCCTTTATGGATGCTAACACCCAAGATGACCAATAACACTGTGAATTCAACATTATTGCAGAGAAACCGTCAATGCTTCATTCCAAAATCACAATTTTACATAGCTGCAATACTTAAGGAAAACACAACCCATACATTTGAGCCAATATCCATTTCATAAACAGAGCAGACTCATGGATGGAAAAAAAAAAAGACATACCTATAAACCAAGCACCTTAAACGTGAGTTGGTCGAGTGGTTCCTCCCTGCTTGAAAATCGGAGCATAACCACAGCAACAAAGTTGAACAATAACCTGACTAGGGTGGCAGTCAGTGGAAGGAGTAAGGGTGACATGCAGTAAATGCACGTCGCCTCCACCCTTAGTCAATTAATTCATTAGTACATGCCAGCAAGCTTCTATTAACCCAATTAATTAAACCATGTATCGAAACCATCAACCATTAAAACCAATTGTGCGACCCATATCAACTTATGCCATAACATAATCCCAATGCATATCAACTATATAACTCAATAAATCACATAGATTTTAACTTAGTAGCTAGGATAACAACAATCCATTAAAAATCGATGCATGTAGTGTAGTATATAGCATGGTTTAGTTCCTTCCCTTTGCTCTTATATTGCTTTTTCCTTTTTCCAATTGCTTGTATATGTTATTGCTAACATGTTTATTGTGCAGGTCTCCTAGTAATAGATCCCAATAACAAATAGCAATGATAAAAAGGATAACATAGGTCGTTGTAAAATAAAACTTAAGCCTAGAGCAGCAGAAAAACACAGAACATGCCTTCTCCATCGCTAATAAACCAAGATTATATCACCATGTAAGCAGTGTCGAACAGTAGCACAACATCAAAAAAAGAACCAGACCTGATCTCCAATCTACAAGGGGGTCCCACCTACTAGTATTATTTAACTTTTATAATAATAGGCTTTAGCAACACTTTGCGGGCAAAACTTCATTGCGATTTTAATCGTCAACAATAGTGACGTCATCCAGGGTGATGTGGAACCACGATTGACGTGCCATGTGCCACCTGGATTCATACATTCCACAGGCCCTATGTGCCCATTAAAAAATGACACATGTCACGCACTGTAGGGGCCACGTTGTAAGGCCTGTGCATACAGAGCCTCATAAAACATAAATATAATTACATAAATTATATCTTATTTACTTCTATCTTAATCACTTCTTTATTTTCAAGCATAATAATTATGTTCCAGCAAAATAATTGTCAATTTTAACAGTATAATGATGAACAGAAACAATAGTATAATAATGAACATAATGAAATGTAATTACCTCAATCTAATGATGAACTGAAGTTGGACTAAAGTTGATGAATCCTACCCAAACTGATTAACCTCCCAGACAGCTAGGAACAGCTTCTCCGACTCCCTAGCCCCAGAATTCCTTACGGTTTCCTGGCCCCCGAGACGGAAATTCCAAACAACACGTGCCCTTGTGAGAGGCATCAAGTAAGATGTAAGCAAAAACAGATGCAGAACAGATGCAGCCCCAAACTGCTTCCTCCCTTCCTCCTCCTCCCTCTCCAAATTTCTCACCTTCTCCTAAATTGAAAATATTACTCCACCAAAAAAGATCCCCCTTCTCGAGTCCTCCCCCCTGCCTTATCTTCCTTCTCCTCCGTTATCCAACCGCCTTCCCCTCATTAATCACTCAACCACCTTATCCCCCCCCCCCATAAATTGGTCCATCTACCAATAACAATTATATTATAAAATAATTCTTCAAAAAATCTATTTTAATAATTTATTAAACTAATATTTTTTTAAACTAATATTTATTAATCGTGATAATTAAAGAATTAATTAGGGTTGTTAATACACCCACCCTTCAAGAAACTTCGTCCCGATTTAGGGTAATTTACAATACAAGGGAAATGACACATGGTTCATACATTCATATCCAATAAACAACATTATCAGTAAGTAAGCAAAAGAAAACTCATACATACTAGTGTACATGTGCAAGAAATGCAAGTGTAGCTAACACATACAAGTCTCGTGCATGTACTAATGACAATAATTATCACACCTATAGTAATTCTTGTATGCCTCCAATCCAATCAAGAAGACTATTATTTTATAAAAGATAATAAACCAATTAAAATGTTTGCAAAATCCCTTAATTACAATAATTTAGCTCAACAACGTTCATTTAGACTATTGTAGTTCAGTTAAGCAATTATAAATATACATATTTACATATTCTCTTTTCAAAAAGGGAAAACAGTAAATTCCACTACAAGGAAAATGCCCATACCCTCTCAACTATTTCTATTCATCCTTCCTCCCTAACTTACTTCCATCTTCCATCCCTATCCTTCCTTTGTTGGACTATCTTGGAGTGTCAACTATATTGACCTAACTCCAAATAGAACCCGTAAGCGAAAGTGTCACTATCTTGACCAAGCTTCCCCAACAGGCAACTGACAATCATCATCACACGTCTAGGGGAGCATGAGCTAACACCGTCCTCCCATGACTCCAGGTTTCAGAGGATACACGGTGGAAAATTCCTCCACCCCTCCTAATAGAACTAGGGTCCACACCCTACCATGGAATATACAGTGGCACTGTGTTGTTGGGAATTTTGTCATCGTATATTCAGTTTTAGGCAGACTCACCACCTGAAAAACCTGCACTGGTCCACATGTCATAGCAATGCATTCGAACCCAACATAATTTCACATACAAAGATTCATACCATATTGTTTCTCAGTTGGTGGTCATGACATCCACTCTTATTACCATTATCATTTGCCTATTTCATAGCCCATTGACCTGCAGATTAGTCTATAACACAAATTCATACATATCTATGCATTGTCATCATGTAAATGCATTCGACCATAATCTCAATTCGGTATCCACGTACCAACAACTTTAAACGTCAGAATTTTCAGGTTAGAAATAGATCGCATAATATCCCCATAATTCAATTAACATTACCCGTTCATAGAATTTTTATTCACATAATAGATTGCATCATATCCATCATCATTCACATAACATTAAACATTTATAGAATTTTCATTCACATAATAGATTGCATCATATCCATCATCATTCACATAACATTAAACATTCATAGAATTTACATTCACATAATAGATTGCATCATATCCATCATCATTCACATAACGATAAACATTCATAGAATTTACATTCACATAATAGATTGCATCATATCCATCATCATTCACATAACGTTAAACATTCATAGAATTTACATTCACATAATAGATCAAATCATATCCATCATCATTCAAATAACGTTTAAACATTCATATAGGCTCATACGTCTTAAATGTTCAAGTGTATCATTAATAGTTTCACAGTGAATAGAAAATAAAGGTGATTAGGCTTCAGGTAATCCTAGTTGTCTAAGTCAAATGGTGGCATTACATACACCCAACCTTCGAGAAACATATTCTCGAGGTGATAAAAAAAGTGAGGGATAATCTCGTCGTAATGTCTCGGCATCCTCCCAAGTAGCAGATCCTAGACTATACTTGTCCCACTAGACCTTAACTTGGTCTACCCAACGGTTCCTGAGCTGTCGGACTCTATGGTCCAATATGCGTAACGGTTCTACCATGAGGGTTCCCGCGTCTGATACCTGCAATTCCTTCCAATTTAGTTTATGTGATTCGTCAGCAACATAATGATGTAGAATAGATACATGAAAAACATTATGAGTTTTATGCAAGTGGAGTGGTAGTACGAGACGATAGGCAACGGGTCCAATTTTCTCTTGGATTTTGAACGGTCCTATAAATCGAGGTGACAACTCTGTGCCCTTCTCGAACTGAATGGTACTCTTATTGGGTCTAATACGAATGAAAACTTGATCTCCCACTTTATAACTTTGGTCAGTCCTATGTGCATCAGCATAAATTTTTTGTCTATCCTGTGCTTCCTTTAGTCTCTGCCTAATCTGTATCACCTGTCCCTCCATCTCTTGAATCAATTCTGGCCCAACTGTCACACGGTCTTCTAATCTTTCCCAACTCAACGGTGTTCTGCATGGCCTTCCATACAGAGCTTCGTAGGGTGGCATTCCGATGGAGCTATGAAAACTGTTATTGTAGGTGAACTCTACCAAAGGTAGGTACTTCTCCCAATGGGTTTGATTATCCATAACATACATCCTAAGCATGTCTTCCATAACCTGATTTACTCTCTCAGTTTTCCCATCTGTTTCAGGGTGATAAGTTGTGCTTAAGTTCAATTGAGTCCCCAACATTGACTGCAAACTTGTCCAAAACCTCGAAGTGAATTTGGAGTCCATATCTGAAATGATCTTCTTAGGTATCCCATGCAAACGGATGACCTCACTTACAAACACACGTGCCACATCAGTGACATTGTAAGTGTCCCTGACCGGAATAAAATGAGCACTCTTGGTTAACTTATCAACTATCATAAGAATGGCATTGTGTCTATGCGATGTGAGCGGCAACCCCACAACAAAATCCATAGAAATGAATTCCCACTTGGACATAGGAACCTCATGTGGTTGTAGGATACCTGTCGAGTGATGGTGGTCAGCTTTCACTTGTTGACACTCTAGGTACTTGGCGACGAAATGGACTACATCGCACTTCATGCCTACCCAGAAGAAAAGCTTCTTCATGTCTGCGTACATTTTCTTCACACCCGGATGCGCACAATAAAGTGCTCTATGGGCTTCCTTCAGTATGATGCTTCAAATATCCCCACCTTCGGGGATGTACATCCTTCCTCAATATCTTAATAGTCCATCTTCTTCCAGGCTATATCCTTCATACTTTGGATCTAATTGCCTCCCACTCTGGAGGGTTGAAGTAACCTTTAAATACCAACTATCTCCAAGGAGTTGTGTCAACACACACTCCCTCAGATTGAGTTTTAAGGGTACCAAGGAGAAGACACGTGGTCTCCTACTCAAGGTGTCTGCGACCACATTCTCCTTTCCCTTGATGTACGAAATTCCAAAATCATACTCACTCATAAACTCACTCCATCGCCTCTGCCTGGAATTGAGATCCCTTTGAGTGAAGAGGTGTTTTAAACTTTCATGGTCCGTTTTGAGCTCAAAATTTCACCCCACTAGACAGTGCCTCCAAAGTTTCAGAGCTAGCATTACAGCTGCCAACTCTAAATCATGAGTAGCGTAAAGCTCCTCGTGTTGCTTCAACTTCCTCAATGCATACGCTATCACTCCTCCATCCTGCATTAGCACGACCCCAGCCCTTGCTTCAAGGCATCTGTGCAAATTGTGAAGTCTTTTTCCATATCTGGCACTCGTAGAACTAGTGCACTAGTTAGTAACCTCTTAAGCTCTATGAATGCGCTATCACACTCTTCTGTCCATTCATACGTGACCCCCTTGTGTTGCAAAGTGGTGATGGGTTTCACTATTTTCGAGAACCCTTCCACAAATCTCTGATAATAACCTACTAGCCCCATGAAGCTTCTTACCTCATGAGCATTTTTAGGCACTAGACATTCCATAATGGCCTTTACCTTTTCTTGGTCCACAGAGATTCATTCACCGGAAATGATATGGCCTAAATAGTGAATTTCTTTCTGGAAGAAAGAACATTTTGACAACTTTCCATACAATTTTTTCTCTCTAAGGTAGGACAACACCACTCGCAAGTGTTCCTCATGTTCTCTTTCGTTCTTGGAATAGATGAGGATATCATCTAGAAAGACTTGTACAAAGTGGTCTAAGTACTTCCAGAATACACCATTCACGAGGCTCATGAATACTGTTGGCGCATTAGTCAAACCGAAAGGTACTACAACGAACTCGTAATGCCCAAACCGAGTTCGAAAGGTAGTTTTAGGAACATCACCTTCCTTAATCCTTAACTGGTGATACCTTGATCGTAAATCAATTTTTGAGAATATCGTTGCTCATTTCATCTGATCAAAGAGATCATCTATCCGTGGCATTGGGTACCTATTTTTCACTGTAGCACGATTCCAGTCCCTGTAATCTATACACAGTCGTAAGGAACCATCCTTCTTCTTCACAAAAATTACTGGTGCACCCCAAGGTGAGACACTAGGCCTTATTAGCCTAAGTCGAGTAGTTCTTTCAACTGCATCTGCAACTCACAAAGTTCTGGCACTGTCATCCTATACAAAGTCTTGGAAATTGGTTATGCACCAGGTTTTAGCTCAATAGTAAAATCAAGCTCCCTCTCAAGAGGTAACCCTCGCAACTCTTTCGGAAAAACATCCTTAAACTCTGACAATACTTGGTATTGATCCGAGGAGGGTCCTTTCCTTTCATTCACTGCTTCCACTACATATAGTTGACACCCTTGCCTCATGCACTGCTTAACCTTCATAGTCGAGATAAAGCGTAGAGACACCTTCCTTCATACACCGTGGATCTCTACTGGCCTTCCTTCATTGTCAACACACAACACCCTTTTCGCGAAACAATCTATCATGGCTCGATGGGCTTCTAACCAATCCATTCCAATGATTAGGTCATATGTCCCGAGAGTAGTGATGTATACCTTCAACCTGGTAGTACACACTCCCAGGTCTACTAGACAATTATCAATGCTAGGTCCTACCGCTTGTTTTTCCCTCGAAGCCATCTCGACTTGTTTAAAGTCATCGTGCTCGTAGGCTTCCAACCCACTCTTTTCTAATGAAGATGGTGAAATGAAACTATCTGTAGCACCAGAATCAAATAAAATTTTAACATTGACATGATTTAGCGTACCTAACGACTCCACCACCGTGGATTGATGTTCTGCCTGGCGATTATTAACCACTGCATAAATCTGGTGGCTATTACTTGTTCTTCCCATCGGGGCCTTGCCTCCGCACGTTCACTGGCACGACCCCGACAAACTCTAGGAGTTTGATCTTCTGCAGTTCTCTAGTGATGTCCTTGGGTGGAGGCACTCCCTCTGAATCCCTCGACACTTCAGGGTTACCCACTCCAGATGGTGGGGGTTCCACTTCGACATCTATTGGTTGGCGCCCCTTTAAAGTCTCATTAATAGCCTCCAAAGAGCGCAAAATGAGAGCTAGTTTAGGCGATGGTGGTGGCGGCGTTAGCGGTCCTTGTGACGATGCCCCTCTGCCCTGATTTCCTTGAGTCCTAACCATCTGGAACAATTGAATCTGCATCAAACCAAATGCTTGTCAGGGAGGAGTCTAAGGCAGTTCACATTCACTCAAATTATACTGGTAAACATAGGGTTAGGCATAAAAAAAATTTACTTGTTTGTAAACAGACGTTACTCTCTTTAGGGTAAGTGGCTAAAGGTCGAGGTCGAAATCTTCTAAGCTTGGTAACTTCATTCATGAATCCTAGCAACTCTCTCACCTTACTAGTGCTACACTGTAACCTTCAATTACTCTAACTTGTGTGTATAATCAAGCATCAAACCAATCCTTGTAACAATATGCATCACTCATATTAATCGCCCTTATAACATTAATTATAATACACTTAGTCTCGTCATTCATCAAGTTATTAATCCCTAAAATTAATTTACATAGCTCAATTCTCCTTAATCAAATAATCGACATTAACTAATTAATTGATCCTCCATTAACTATAATTATGACTCTTATAAGTTCAATCTTTATAAAAGAAAAGAAAACTCCTTTCATTAACTAGAACCCGCTAGGTATATTTTAAATAATTTAATAATACTATTAAAAAAATATTATATATATATATATATAATTATTATTATTATTATTTAATAATGAATATATAACTTATATATATCTATATATATATATAACTGAACTAAACGAACTTAATCAATTTAATTAATCTTGTAAATAAATAAAAATAAAAATAAATACATCGATTATCCTTGGGCATCGTGGGACCTCGCATGAGGCCCATGTGCCCCCTCCCTCTTTTCCTGCCTATCCAAGACTAAAATAAAATAACAGTAAAAAAAACAACTATACAAACCCTAAACAAACCCTAACCCCAAATTCATTCCTGCGATTTCTAATTCCAGAACACGAGGTTTTCCCTATTCTTCCCTCGCTCTGGTCGTGGTCTCTCATGGCTTCTCCTTTGTTGGGCGCTTGATGGCTCAGTTTGGTATTGAGATTGTCGATGCCTCGGGTGCTTGACTCAGGCACGAGGGTTAGCGACCTGTGGGCTTTCTCGTGGTTTTTCCATGATGGCTGGGTGGTTTGGTATTACAAACTCTCCTCGCGGGATCATCCTCCATGCAACTTGTGGGCTTAACACTCGGGCATTGGGATATGTTGACTTTGCGATTGATATGAGGATTGCCTCTTAGTCCCGACAGTTGCGCTGAGCCTGCGTTGGTATGGTTGGATGATTGAGACCTCCGTTCCATTGAGATTAGGGCTCTATGCCTTGGTATGGCTGGGCTCGATGACTTAAGCCAGATGCGCGGTGCACTATAATGTAAGCTTCTCCCTTCGTGGGCTCTCCTCCTCGTGGTTTGTTGTTTGGTGGCTTTATGCGCTCCCTCGGTGAGCTCCCTTGGCTGTGGCTCAGCGCTTTGTCTTTGGCAGACTTGTGTTACCTCGGTGTCAGGATTGGGTGCTATAAGGAGGTTATTCACTGCCTTTGTCATTGCAAGGGCTTACCCATAGCCTGCTTGCATGTCCCATCACCTGTGCAAATTGCTAAGGCAATGGTTGTTATCCTATGGCCTTGTCTTCAAGCTTGGGATTGCAACTTTTGTTGAGTTGTTGTTGGCGCCAAGCTCGTTCTTTGAGCGAGTTGGGCAAGTTGAGGAATTACACTTCCCCTCGTGGCTCCTCAATTGGGTTGGTTCTTGGTCTTTGGGTGTTGACTTCTGTGTTGTGTTGGCTCAGCTCGTGGACTTGGATATTAGGCGCAATGAGTCCCCAATGTGTTTTTTTGTTTTGTTTTTTGTTTTTATTTTTTACTTATACATATATAAATTATTATCATTATTATTTTTTTTGAAACTACTTCTTTATATTTCAATATATTTATATATATGTCATATATGTCTATTTATTTAAACCAGTGTTAAAATTTGTTGTTGTTTTCCTTCTGTTTTTGTGTGCTTGGCTTGCAGGTTGCTTAGAGCTGGAGCTCGAAGCTTGAGCTTGGCCCTCGGGCCCAGATTTATATGTTTTCCATATACAGATCATTTATATATCCAGTTATTTATGTTTATATATCCCTTTCAAAGTTTTCACTTGTATAGGTGAACAAATTCATGTACAAGTTCATGAAATGTTCATAAACATTTCATGGTTGTTTCTGGTTATTTACTAATTGTGTTGGATCATGTTGTCATTGATGTCAATGGTTTGATTGATTGATTGATGTTAAGTGATTGATTGATTGATGTCAAGTGATTGATTGATGTCAAAGGATTGATTGATTGATGATTGATTTAATATAATATGTATTTTCCTTGATGAGAATGCATAGATGAAGATGGATCAATG
>JZKD02S1922929.1:99511-129995 GCA_000966675.3 Picea glauca
CAATGGTTAATCTAGAGGTAATTATAGCCTAAAAACTAGGGACCCTTGAATATTTTGTCTCTATCTTGTTTATGCTTGAAGAGAAAGGAATAAAATCCTACAATATGAATGGGTTACCATTTCTTGGATGAGACAAGACTAATGTTGTTTGAATAATATGAATGATAAATCATACACATGCATATCCTCATGTCTGGGAAGACAGGTTGTGGGGGTGAGGATATCGACATACAAACGCATATCCTCACCCTCTCGAGGGTGAGGATATGCACATGTGTGCTTAAATTGTGAGGGTGAGGATATGCAACACACATGCAGATCCTCGTGCAAAGAATACACATGCATGTATGTGTTACATATCCTCACCCCCACTATTTAAGCATACATATGGATATCCTCACCCTAAAAGTACACACATGCATATCCTCATCCTTGGGAGGGCAGATGATGAGGGGTGAAGATATGCTTGAGTAATATGAATGACTCACCATTCCTTGGATGAGAGAAGAAAATATATAGTACTAATATGTAATATTTACATGCATGGAAGGGAAAATAAATCAAGTAAAAAATGTCTCCAACTAGAGTTTGCATTGTCGTCAAATCCCGCTAGCATGATTTGTTTCAAAGGGTTTCGTTCATAGGGAAACCCAAGTTCGAAACCCGTTGTAGTTAGGAGGAGACACCTAAAAAATCCAAACAACTAAGGGTTGTTGTGGCCCACACTGGGTGTGATCCCCGGGTGATTTTGACAACTTATATGCCCCTGGGTCGCGGTTTCTTAGCCAAAGGCTAGTCCAACAAGTCATAGACACAATATCAAACAAAAAAAACTAGAGTTTGCATTGTCTTCTCTTCTACTTTCCTTCCATGTCCTCCATTGAGGAGGAAGCTCATCGATCAACTAACAAGTTTGATCCACGAAATAACTTGAATCCTTACAATATTTGTTTCATGTTATTAAATAGTTAGATTTGAGTTGTTTGTCTATATGCACTAGCTACAACTTAATCAATATATTATCAATTCAACTTGCAACACACACAAAAACATATCCTCACCCGTATGAGGGTAGATGGTCAGGGGTGAGCATATGCTTTGGTCATATGAATGATTGGGTATTCCTTGGACGAGAGAACATGAAATATTATACTAATATATAATATTTACACGTATGTGAGGCTAAATAAATCAAGTAAAAAATGTTCCCTACTAGAGTTCATGTCATCTTCTCCTCTACTCCCCTTCCACGCCCTCCATTGCATTGATCAACTAACAAGTTTGATCCATGAAATAAGTTCAAATAACTCGAATCCTTACATTCTTGTTTGACATGATTGATTAGTTAAAAAATAGCTTTCCCATATGCACTAGGGACAACTCAAACAATATAATATCAATTCAACTTGCATCTACACCAAGTGGGCCCTTGCTCATAATTCCCTTGCTCATAATTCAATTGCTACTCTCTATAATTTCCAACATCTTCTACTTAAATAATACATTTATCACCTCTTCAAGTACCTACACTATATCTTCACTTCACTTCACTATCCACTCTTGTTCTCGTGATAGGATCTTTGGCGATCCACAATCCAAATCCATGATTTGTGATCCCTCCTTTGAAATCATTGATGGCTTGACTATCACAATTCATAAAATTTATAATTTTGCTCATTAGGCTTATGAATGAAAACATTGCTTTCTTAAGTTCATAAAATTTATAATTTTGCTCATTAGGCTTATAAATGAAAACAATGCTTTCTTAAGTTCATAAAACAACACAATAGTTTTTTTCTTTGTGATATTTGTACTATTTTTGTGTAATGTAACTATATAAACATAGAAAAAGTACGTTCACTATGAATATGCATGCTTTTGTGATCTCAACTCTTTCTTTTTTCCAATAGAAAATTTGCACAAAATTATATTAGTGTATAATTTTTTTTACATCTATAGGAATTCATCATCATAAAGATCACAATTGATCCATCTAAACACCTTCTGTCACAATCCAAAAAGGATCCAAAATAGTCTAAACTATTCAGACATCCTGTTCCAAAAAGGATCTTTTACATAAACAATGTGAAAAGATAATCTAACACTTAATGACGAAGTCTCCACAAAAAAAAATACTTATGCCAAGTAAAAAAACCTGTACTGAATCAAAACCAAGACCATTAAAAAAGTATTATATGTGTTGGAGGACCTGTAGTCCCACTATCCCAAGTGAAGTAAGATAATCTGCCTTTAGGTTCCAAAAGTGCTTGCTTTGATAGGTCATCGGCTACCTTATTGAATTCTCGGAAAATATGATGAAAGTAGATTCCTTGAAATACAGACGTCAATTCCTTTGTTCCGAGCTTCCATCATTCGATGTCGATAGCCTGTAACTTACCTCTATGATTTAACCAATCAATCACGACCTTTGAGTCTCCCAATATCTGAATCTTTTGAATATTCCATTACTTTGCTAGAATACGAGTGGCCCAAACACCCATAAGCTCTGCCTTGGTGTTTGTACCAATCCCATAGTTAATAAACCACCTGTATACAGTTGAGTCTGGGAGTTTTATGACTCCCCTGGCTCCACACATCAAGCCACCTAATATGGATGCCCAATCAAAACAAGTAACTGAACAAGTTTTAATGGAGTTTATTTTAGAGGAGGAGTATTCCCATTAAGTGAACCGAGAATCTTGTTTTCCACTGCCCAATCCGAGGGAGATTTCTCCTAAAAAATAACCAAATTTCTCTCGAGCCAGATGAACCAACAGGTGAGAGCCGCCATCTTCTTTGATACGGACTTGTCCTTTGTCCAATTCTCTATACAATCCGATAGAGAGGATCCTACCCGGGCTTTTTTAATTTTTAGAATAAGAGAGATTCTAGCCCAAACTGACTGAGTGAAGGTGCAATGAAGGAAAATGTGGTTGATATCTTCAGAACTATGCTTGCACAAAAAGCATAAACCAAGTCCTTCTTTGAAGGACGTCCCATGATAGAATCCTATTTTTAGCTACCATCCAGATAAATAATTTAATCTTCAGTTGAAGTTTCCATTTCCATATATTAACCTTCCCTCCCCGCCACTTTGGATAATCCTGAGTTGAGATAAGTGCATAATAAATATTTTTTACAGTGACCTTTCCAGTGGAGTCGCCTCCTATCCATAACAGATTATCATTGGTTTCATATAGCGATACACCTACTCCCATAAGTTCTTTAACATAGATATCCCATTCAGATGCCAAAGTTCCAGATAATCCCAAATCCTCACTGCTTAACCACTTCTCGGCCAAAGTAATGGGCTCTCGGGCTATCGATGCTTAAGCCAAAACAATGAGCCTTTGCTGATTTAATTGAGTGATGAGCTCTTTCGAGAGAAAGGATCTGTTGTCTATGCCTAGAATCTGATCTCTACCAATAGAGATGAGATGACATGTACCTAGTCACCAATTGAGCCAATTTGTTATCACATGTACAGATCGGGTGAGACTAGACCACATTCTAGATGCTGAGTAATGATTATGAACAACTAGCCTGAACCAATTGATGACAGTAATATTTGGCAAGTATTTATCCATAATTACTTTATGCCAAATGCCTTCTTGCGTCAAAACCCACCACAAAGTGTTTGCTGTCAAAGCCGTGTTGAAATGGGCAAGGTTACAAAACCCCCAACCACCATATTTATTTGGTCTTGATAGGATATCCCACCTACAAAGGTGATAATTTTGAGAATCTTTATGACCATTCCAGAGGAAATGGAACATCAATTTTCTGATCTTGCATAAAACAGAGCGTGGGATAGCTTCCATCGACATCCAGTAAACCGACTGTCCTTCCAACACAGTTTTAACTAAAATGTATCTACCACCCAAAGAGAGCCACCTGTAGGACCATGAACTGATCTTCTTCGTTAGTTTAATCACTAACCACTCCCAGTATTCTGCCATGTGTGCTCCAGTCTTTAAATAGTAACCCAGATATCTGGATTCGATGGAGAGATCACTAAAGTTATAAGGGAGGAAATTCTTGAACGGTAATAGTTTAGCTTCCGAGAGACCTTCATAATGTACCGTAGTCTTTTCTTGATTAACCATAAGTCTCAAAGCTTTACAAAATAAACTGATAATATAGACAATTTCCTTCCATTCTTGTAAATTTTCCTTTGACATAATTAATACATCATCCACAAACAGTAAATGAAGGATTTTCATCAATCAAGATACTTTTATACCTGTTAGAATACCTTCATTAAAGCTGTTTTTCAACAAAATATTGAGACCTTCCATAACCAAGATAAAGAGCAATGGAGATAATGGACAACCTTGGCGCAGTCCCTTTCCGCTCCTGAAAAACTTTGTTGCCTCGTCGTTGAGTAATATTGCATAAGATGATGATGTTACACAGCCCACGATCCAATTTGTCATTTGGATCCCAAATCCCACTTTTAATAATGTCAATCTTAAATGTTCCCAGTGAATGCAGTCATATGCCTTTCTTAAGTCCAATTTTAAAATGAGAGATTTTAATTTTTTCTTCTTTATGTTGTGTATGCTCTCATGAGCAGTGCCAATTGCATCTTGAATCCGCCTACCTTGTAAAAAACCCAACTGTTCATCAGAGAGGGACCTAGACAAAATCGGTTTAATCTGATTTGCAATGATTTTTGAAATCATTTTGTAACACAGATTGCACAAAGATATCGGGTGAAAATCATCAAAGGTAGTTGGATTATTTTTGAGGAATGTTGAATTTATATTTCCCGAAATTGACCCAAGCCTTCTTGATTCCTCCACCATCGCAAGGAGGTGTTCCCCAACTAAATCATAAAAGAAAATGAAAAACTCGGTTGTCCAGCCATCCGGCCCTTGGACTCTTATCCTTTTTGAAGTGAAATAGAACATCCCTTAATTCCTCCATTGTAACAGGGTTATACATTATACAAGATTCCCCAGTACTTAGCATATGGGGAAACAACTCAATAATATTGAATTGATCAATCGTATTCGGGACGATCGGGGCCTTGTAGAATTCTTGGAAATAATTCACCGCTTCCTGCTTTAGAGATTCCTGATTAGTAATTTTTACACAGTTCCCATCAGTGATCTTCCACACATGCTGTTGGATCCTACTATGACTAGCATAGTTGTGGAAAAATTTAGTATTGTTTTCCCCGCTCTCCAACCAAGTAGCCCTGCTACAAAGTCTCCACTGTTCTTCAACCCCTCTTAAAATCAAATTTCTTTCTAGTTCCAACTGCCAGAGAAGTTACCTTCTTCAAGATTTGTAGGATCTCCGACCATACTCATAATTGCTTCCTTTATATCAGATTCTAAGTTCAACAATTTTTCTTTGTTCCTGGTTAGACTTGCTTTATACCATAATTTCGTTTGAGACTTTAAGACTTTTAATTTCCAAACCAATCTATTTTGTCTGCCACCCTCCGATAAGAAGACGGGATCCTACCAGATCTTTTGAACTATTGCCACATAATCTATATCATTTAGCCAATGGGAGTTTANCAATGGTTAATCTAGAGGTAATTATAGCCTAAAAACTAGGGACCCTTGAATATTTTGTCTCTATCTTGTTTATGCTTGAAGAGAAAGGAATAAAATCCTACAATATGAATGGGTTACCATTTCTTGGATGAGACAAGACTAATGTTGTTTGAATAATATGAATGATAAATCATACACATGCATATCCTCATGTCTGGGAAGACAGGTTGTGGGGGTGAGGATATCGACATACAAACGCATATCCTCACCCTCTCGAGGGTGAGGATATGCACATGTGTGCTTAAATTGTGAGGGTGAGGATATGCAACACACATGCAGATCCTCGTGCAAAGAATACACATGCATGTATGTGTTACATATCCTCACCCCCACTATTTAAGCATACATATGGATATCCTCACCCTAAAAGTACACACATGCATATCCTCATCCTTGGGAGGGCAGATGATGAGGGGTGAAGATATGCTTGAGTAATATGAATGACTCACCATTCCTTGGATGAGAGAAGAAAATATATAGTACTAATATGTAATATTTACATGCATGGAAGGGAAAATAAATCAAGTAAAAAATGTCTCCAACTAGAGTTTGCATTGTCGTCAAATCCCGCTAGCATGATTTGTTTCAAAGGGTTTCGTTCATAGGGAAACCCAAGTTCGAAACCCGTTGTAGTTAGGAGGAGACACCTAAAAAATCCAAACAACTAAGGGTTGTTGTGGCCCACACTGGGTGTGATCCCCGGGTGATTTTGACAACTTATATGCCCCTGGGTCGCGGTTTCTTAGCCAAAGGCTAGTCCAACAAGTCATAGACACAATATCAAACAAAAAAAACTAGAGTTTGCATTGTCTTCTCTTCTACTTTCCTTCCATGTCCTCCATTGAGGAGGAAGCTCATCGATCAACTAACAAGTTTGATCCACGAAATAACTTGAATCCTTACAATATTTGTTTCATGTTATTAAATAGTTAGATTTGAGTTGTTTGTCTATATGCACTAGCTACAACTTAATCAATATATTATCAATTCAACTTGCAACACACACAAAAACATATCCTCACCCGTATGAGGGTAGATGGTCAGGGGTGAGCATATGCTTTGGTCATATGAATGATTGGGTATTCCTTGGACGAGAGAACATGAAATATTATACTAATATATAATATTTACACGTATGTGAGGCTAAATAAATCAAGTAAAAAATGTTCCCTACTAGAGTTCATGTCATCTTCTCCTCTACTCCCCTTCCACGCCCTCCATTGCATTGATCAACTAACAAGTTTGATCCATGAAATAAGTTCAAATAACTCGAATCCTTACATTCTTGTTTGACATGATTGATTAGTTAAAAAATAGCTTTCCCATATGCACTAGGGACAACTCAAACAATATAATATCAATTCAACTTGCATCTACACCAAGTGGGCCCTTGCTCATAATTCCCTTGCTCATAATTCAATTGCTACTCTCTATAATTTCCAACATCTTCTACTTAAATAATACATTTATCACCTCTTCAAGTACCTACACTATATCTTCACTTCACTTCACTATCCACTCTTGTTCTCGTGATAGGATCTTTGGCGATCCACAATCCAAATCCATGATTTGTGATCCCTCCTTTGAAATCATTGATGGCTTGACTATCACAATTCATAAAATTTATAATTTTGCTCATTAGGCTTATGAATGAAAACATTGCTTTCTTAAGTTCATAAAATTTATAATTTTGCTCATTAGGCTTATAAATGAAAACAATGCTTTCTTAAGTTCATAAAACAACACAATAGTTTTTTTCTTTGTGATATTTGTACTATTTTTGTGTAATGTAACTATATAAACATAGAAAAAGTACGTTCACTATGAATATGCATGCTTTTGTGATCTCAACTCTTTCTTTTTTCCAATAGAAAATTTGCACAAAATTATATTAGTGTATAATTTTTTTTACATCTATAGGAATTCATCATCATAAAGATCACAATTGATCCATCTAAACACCTTCTGTCACAATCCAAAAAGGATCCAAAATAGTCTAAACTATTCAGACATCCTGTTCCAAAAAGGATCTTTTACATAAACAATGTGAAAAGATAATCTAACACTTAATGACGAAGTCTCCACAAAAAAAAATACTTATGCCAAGTAAAAAAACCTGTACTGAATCAAAACCAAGACCATTAAAAAAGTATTATATGTGTTGGAGGACCTGTAGTCCCACTATCCCAAGTGAAGTAAGATAATCTGCCTTTAGGTTCCAAAAGTGCTTGCTTTGATAGGTCATCGGCTACCTTATTGAATTCTCGGAAAATATGATGAAAGTAGATTCCTTGAAATACAGACGTCAATTCCTTTGTTCCGAGCTTCCATCATTCGATGTCGATAGCCTGTAACTTACCTCTATGATTTAACCAATCAATCACGACCTTTGAGTCTCCCAATATCTGAATCTTTTGAATATTCCATTACTTTGCTAGAATACGAGTGGCCCAAACACCCATAAGCTCTGCCTTGGTGTTTGTACCAATCCCATAGTTAATAAACCACCTGTATACAGTTGAGTCTGGGAGTTTTATGACTCCCCTGGCTCCACACATCAAGCCACCTAATATGGATGCCCAATCAAAACAAGTAACTGAACAAGTTTTAATGGAGTTTATTTTAGAGGAGGAGTATTCCCATTAAGTGAACCGAGAATCTTGTTTTCCACTGCCCAATCCGAGGGAGATTTCTCCTAAAAAATAACCAAATTTCTCTCGAGCCAGATGAACCAACAGGTGAGAGCCGCCATCTTCTTTGATACGGACTTGTCCTTTGTCCAATTCTCTATACAATCCGATAGAGAGGATCCTACCCGGGCTTTTTTAATTTTTAGAATAAGAGAGATTCTAGCCCAAACTGACTGAGTGAAGGTGCAATGAAGGAAAATGTGGTTGATATCTTCAGAACTATGCTTGCACAAAAAGCATAAACCAAGTCCTTCTTTGAAGGACGTCCCATGATAGAATCCTATTTTTAGCTACCATCCAGATAAATAATTTAATCTTCAGTTGAAGTTTCCATTTCCATATATTAACCTTCCCTCCCCGCCACTTTGGATAATCCTGAGTTGAGATAAGTGCATAATAAATATTTTTTACAGTGACCTTTCCAGTGGAGTCGCCTCCTATCCATAACAGATTATCATTGGTTTCATATAGCGATACACCTACTCCCATAAGTTCTTTAACATAGATATCCCATTCAGATGCCAAAGTTCCAGATAATCCCAAATCCTCACTGCTTAACCACTTCTCGGCCAAAGTAATGGGCTCTCGGGCTATCGATGCTTAAGCCAAAACAATGAGCCTTTGCTGATTTAATTGAGTGATGAGCTCTTTCGAGAGAAAGGATCTGTTGTCTATGCCTAGAATCTGATCTCTACCAATAGAGATGAGATGACATGTACCTAGTCACCAATTGAGCCAATTTGTTATCACATGTACAGATCGGGTGAGACTAGACCACATTCTAGATGCTGAGTAATGATTATGAACAACTAGCCTGAACCAATTGATGACAGTAATATTTGGCAAGTATTTATCCATAATTACTTTATGCCAAATGCCTTCTTGCGTCAAAACCCACCACAAAGTGTTTGCTGTCAAAGCCGTGTTGAAATGGGCAAGGTTACAAAACCCCCAACCACCATATTTATTTGGTCTTGATAGGATATCCCACCTACAAAGGTGATAATTTTGAGAATCTTTATGACCATTCCAGAGGAAATGGAACATCAATTTTCTGATCTTGCATAAAACAGAGCGTGGGATAGCTTCCATCGACATCCAGTAAACCGACTGTCCTTCCAACACAGTTTTAACTAAAATGTATCTACCACCCAAAGAGAGCCACCTGTAGGACCATGAACTGATCTTCTTCGTTAGTTTAATCACTAACCACTCCCAATATTCTGCCCTGTGTGCTCCAATGTTTAAATAGTAACCCAAATATCTGGATCCGATGGAGAGATCACTAAAGTTATAAGGGAGGAAATTCTTGAATGGTAATAGTTCAGCTTCCAAGAGACCTTCATAATGTACCATAGTCTTTTCCTGATTAACCATAAGTCTTGAAGCTTTACAATAACCTGATAATATAGACAATTTCCTTCCATTCTTGTAAATTTTCATTTGACATAATTAATACATCATCCACAAACAGTAAATGAAGGATTTTCATCAATCAAGATACTTTTATACCTGTTAGAATACCTTCATTAAAGCTGTTTTTCAACAAAATATGGAGACCTTCCATAACCAAGATAAAGAGCAATGGAGATAATGGACAACCTTGGCGCAGTCCCCTGCCGCTCCTGAAAAATTTTTTTGCCTCGTCGTTGAGTAATATTGCATAAGATGATGATGTTACACAACCCACGATCCAATTTGTCATTTGGATCCCAAATCCCATTTTTAATAATGCCAATCTTAAATGTTCTCAGTCAATGCAGTCATATGCCTTTCTTAAGTCCAATTTTAAAATGAGAGATTTTAATTTTTTCTTCTTTATGTTGTGTATGCTCTCATGAGCAGTGCCAATTGCATCTTGAATCCGTCTACCTTGTAAAAAACCCCAACTGTTCATCAGAGAGGGACCTAGACAAAATTGGTTTAATCCGATTTGCAATGATTTTTGAAATCATTTTGTAACACAGATTGCACAAAGATATTGGGCGAAAATCATCAAAGGTAGTTGGATTATTTTTCTTCGGTATCAGAATGAGGAATGTTGAATTTATACTTCCCGAAATTGACCCAAGCCTTCTTGATTCTTCCACCATCACAAGGAGGTGTTCCCCAACTAAATCAGAAAAGAAAATGAAAAACTCGGTCGTCCAGCCGTCCGACCCTTGGAATCTTATCCTTTTTGAAGTGAAATAGAACATCCTTTAACTCCTCCATTGTAATAGGGTTATACAATATACAAGATTCCTCAGTACTTAGCATATGGGGAAACAACTCAATAATATTGAATTGATCAATAGTATTCGGGATGATCGGGGCCTTGTAGAATTCTTGGAAATAATTCACCGCTTCCTGCTTTAGAGATTCCTGATCAATAATTTTTACACAGTTCCCATCAGTGATCTCCTGCACATGCTTTTGGATCCTACTATGACTAGCATAGTTGTGGAAAAATTTAGTATTGTTGTCCCCGCTCTCCAACCAAGTAGCCCTGCTACAAAGTCTCCACTGTTCTTCAACCCCTCTTAAAATCGAATTTCTTTCTAGTTCCAACTGCCAGAGAAGTTTACCTTCTTCAAGATTTGTAGGATCTCCGACCATACTCATAATTGCTTCCTTTATATCAGATTCTAAGTTCAACAATTTTTCTTTGTTCTTGGTTAGACTTGCTTTATACCATAATTTCGTTTGAGACTTTAAGACTTTTAATTTCCAAACCAATCTATTTTGTCTGCCACCCTCCGATAAGAAGACGAGATCCTACCAGATCTTTTGAACTATTGCCACATAATCTGCATCATTTAGCCAATGGGAGTTTGGTTTGAAAGGATAGGCCTTGTATTGGGGAGGAATCTCCAGCTGTAAAAGAACCGACGCATGATCAAAGATAAAGGGAAACTCAAACCAAGACCTATATAGGCCAACAACCATTAATAAATCTTCTGATACAAGACATCTGTCCAATCTCCTAGCAACAACATCATTCCCATAATGCTCGTTCCGTTAGGTGGGAACCAATTTTGTTAGTTTTATGTCTATCATATTTTTAGATATAAAAAGATCTCTGTAATAATCATCATTCGATCCAGAGACAATAGATCCTCCCCAAACCTCATCTGATGAAAGGATATATTCAAGTCACCAACAATGATCAAATTTTTAATAGCCAATAAACCACTATTTGCCACCGATCGCCAGAAGAGTTTCCTGTCCATGCACAAGCCATATATGTTAAGCAGAGCTATCTCTCGCTTATTTTTTTAACACCTGCCTGTTAAGAGAATACCACCAATAGTAAGAAAGGGCATCAGATCATACAAATTAGGATCCTAAGAGACTATTAATCCACTCGAAGTACCCACAGAATTTACAGCACACGAAACCCAGGTTGGCCGAATATTGTGCAAGAAATATCTTGCTTTTT
Source organism: Picea glauca (assembly GCA_000966675.3). Taxonomy (NCBI): domain Eukaryota; kingdom Viridiplantae; phylum Streptophyta; class Pinopsida; order Pinales; family Pinaceae; genus Picea; species Picea glauca. The sequence goes on from JZKD02S1922929.1 coordinate 111,193, forward strand.
GTGCATTAACCAATGTTTCCTGAAGAAAAATTATTTCAAGTCGAGTATGATCCACAAGTCGTCGAAACGAGGTGGATTTGAGGGTGCCTCCAATCCCTCTTATATTTAAGGATAGCAATAACATTACTTAGCCCGCGCCAGGGCTTTCATTGCTCTAAGAGCCCCACTATAAGTAGAGGAAGGGATTGTGTCTTCTGTCCTGGAGGAATCCACCAATTTTTTACAGGTGCTACGGGTCTTCACTGGGGAATGTTCAATGCCAAGACCTCTTGACCAGGCAAACTCTTTCTTATTCACTTCATAATGTACCCTCAAAGTATTAGCCCCCGAGTCAGAAGAAGGATCAATAATGGCCTTACCCAAATAAGTAGGAATTTTAATAGTAGAGTTTGTATCCTGAATGTATGGGATCAGTGAATCAAGAACCACACTGAGGGTGGACTCTTCCTCCTCCTCTGGTTCTCTAAACCCAGGTTCCATCACTGTATCAATCATCTTCGACAGAGAAAGGGTCAGTGAAATAGCCGGAGACTGAGAACTACTCAACTGAGGTAGGGTAGATGAAAAAGATACATGAGAATTAGTAAGTGTAACAATTTTATGAAAAGGTATTACCCCCGAAACTAAATCTGGGGAGGAAGTCCATTCTTTAGGACTCTTAGAACCCACTAAATAAGGAGCATTTGTGACAGTGCCTCCCTCATTATTCCCCTTAGTATAAGAAGTGAATAAATGAAGCCATCGTGATTTATCCAGGGCTTCCTTTTTCCAAAGTGTTAATGTGGAATGTAGAGTAGGACAAAGTATTTTTAACTTACCTGCAAGTGACGGGGAAACCTTCGGTTGGCTACCTGTCTCATTACCATAGTGCATCGACTCACTTCCAAAGGAGTCCACTTCTGTAACATATTATGGCGGATCTTTTTGTAATAGAGTGTCCTCCGAGGATTCTTCCGCCCCCATACCAATACACTCTCACCGCAGATGGCCAGTACATCGACACCGACTGCAACAAAAGGGTATTCCAAGATAGTCCAATTGTTGTGTTAAATGACGACCCCTCCATTCTATGTCTAAAGCCTCAGGTAGCCCCCTGTGGATATCCATTTCCACTAAAACTCTTCCAACTTTCCTAGAGGAATTATCCAAGGTATGTGTGTCCAATGTAATAAACTTCCCCAGTGCATCTCCAATCGCTCCCAGAGCCCCTTCGTTCCAAAAATGCATAGGTAAACCCGACAGTAATACCCAGAGGTGATGGAATTGAAAATGTTCAGTCACCGGGTCAAAGGCCACTCGCCACGTTTTCAACATAAGGCTGCTACCCTGATGAACCCATAACTTACTCAACAGAATGGACGCGTCTTCCGGGGTTCTACAAATAATGCCCATCCATCCCTTTGTCAGGTAAAGAATTTATGGCATGTAGTCGAGAATGGGCGCACAATGGGAATCAAACCGGGATTGTACAAGCTCTTTTCGTAGGTAGGAGTAGGAGAATCTACCTACCAAGCCACAGAGGGCCAGTCTATATGTCTCTTCGAGGCCCACGTCCAAACCCAACACCATTTTTCGAGCCTTCCTGTTAGCCTTCCAGACTTTCCGCCTAACACCAGTCGGGTTTGGACTTTTGTGGGGTTTTCACAGACTATCCAACGAAACCTCGCCTATATCACCCAACTGTCGAACTTGAGCAGTCTGTAACCCTTCAACAGAAAAAATCTGACCATGAGCAACAGTGGGAGAGGTAAAAGGTAAATTGGAAGTATTCGTAGCCTGGGTGATAGTAATTCCTGGAGCAAATGACAGTTTTGAAACGTTAAACCCAGGTGCCATGTACAAATCAGATGACGAGTGGAGTAAAGAGCCAGCTACACCCCCCAAATGAATCCACCTTAGTGAAAAGACCAACCGAACTCCATTCCGCCTCGTCCTCTGCGCTCATTAGTGCCATGACGTTTTTTCTTATGTCATCACCAGCTTGGCTTAACATAGGAGCACCACCTGTTAAGCACTAGACTGTGTCTTAAACACGGTTCAATTTCCTATACAAGAAATAAATGATTTACAACCTGGGCCTGGGTTCCACTAAATTAGTCCTAAAATATCAAATCACTTCAACCACCGCTAAACCATCCTAGGAGGATCTAGAACTATAAAGGAAGAAAGCTAAAAAGGAAAACCACATCGAGTATCCAGGCTAATCTCCAACTTTGCTACACAACTAAGGCTAGTAGAAACCTCGTCTACCCTTCAACGACAATTCTGGTGAAAGTCCAAACAAAACACCTCCCCAGTAGTCGATGGTCCGCCAATGATGGAGTGAATCCATCCTCATTTTCTCGCTCAGTTGCCAAGTGATCTCAACTCTTTCAATCACTTATCAATTGACTTTATTCATGATTTTTATGATAAAGGGCAATTATACAATGACTCTTTTCTTTATGGCTAAGAATATGTGTTTCCTCCTTGGAGGTTACATGTTCAAATCCAAAGGGGGTAGGGTATGTATACTTCCGTAGACTTAGCAATTGTCCCTTGTTCCACAAATAAGGGGATCACATACATCAATTTGGTGTCTCGCTTGATCGCGACCTTAAAAGTAGATTATTATTATTATTAATATAATCATTGTGGTATCCTTTCTTTCATTTTCATATATATATATACATATGGTTTGGAGTCAATTGAGTCTAACCACTGGTTATGGGATGGAGTATTATCCTCCCCATCCAAATTCTATTCTTGTAAATAACACTTCGAACTCATAATAAAGACATTATCACAATAGTTTTGAGTCATGTTGTTGACCTTGCCTTTTGCTTCAACTTAACAAAACTTTGTAACATATTATAACCATATTATTTTTTAAGTTTCAATCACAATAGAAGACCATCTAAATAGTCAAAATCACAAACAAAACCAAGACTTAACAATAATTGATTTAAAATATTTTATTATTATTAATAAATAACAATTAATATAATTTATTAATATTGAAATTCCAAATACATTATTTTATTTTAAAAATTAACATAATTAAGCAAACGTCCTCATTTACAACTCATATTTCTATTTTAAAAGTAAACATAATTAAGCCAACGTCTTCATTTACAACTCATATTTAACTTTCAAAATTCATATTTAATTTATTGCCTCTTAACATAATTTTTAAAACTTCCCTTTAAAATTATTAATGAAAAAGAAAATAATATAAAATAAAAAAAAAATATTATAAAAAAATAAAATTAAAAATTTATATAATAATAATCTATTTTTAAGGTTATGGCCCAACAATTTGACTGGTAAAGTCTACGGAGGTATACATACCCTACCCCCCTCTAGATTTGAACTTGTTACCTCTTAAGAGGTAACACATGTTCTTAACCATTAGGCCCACAGATTGGGATATTTAAACATTTCATTTTTTTTAATTTTTTCATTAAAATCGACCAAAAAATATGGATAAATCATCATTTTCTATTGTTTAAATTCCACACAAAATTAATAAAAAAATATGTCCATAAAAAAACCCAAAAAAATAGAACATTTGACTACCCAATATCCCAGATGATAAAGAAAACCATAACATATTGAAAAATAAAATTAAAAGTTTATATAAACAAGAATATCCCTAATTACGTGGTATTTTCTTTTAATGAAATTTCGTTTCATAACTACTCTCCTCTTAAACCCTTAGTCCAACTTCCTAAACCCACATGACCGCAGGCCAAACTGAAAGGCTCCTACATTTGGAAAACAAATAAAACCCTAGAAATCATTCGAATTCAAACGGGATTGAAGCTCCCCGGCATGGTAATGGCAGTTATGTTCATCTGTATCGTTTCCTCCTCTATCGTTACCATTTTTTCTCGGTATTAACACAAACACCATACGATTCAATTCAGAGTTTCAGACTTACAGAGCCATGGCGAATCCCAGAAGCCGGCCGAAAAATCAGTCGAAGTTTTCAGTCTATGTGAACCCAACCATTTCCTCTGCATTATCGGCCAGAAGTCTCCGACCCTCCAAGCTCGCTTTTGCTGTCATTGGCACCATATGTCTTGCTTCTGCAATCGCTGTGTCGGGCCTTTTTGTATGGTAAGCTCTATGTCAAAAAATAAATACATAAACAGGGCATTTGGTGTTTTTTTGGATTTCGGATTTGGTTTAATTTCGGTGTTAAGTTTTAAGTAGTTCAAACTGTTGCCTAGTTGGAAGTTTTAATATATCTCTGTTATTTTTATATTTGTGTTTTTTATATGCTTTATACACTCCATGTTAAATGCCATTCCTGGGTTTGGTTTTCAATTTAAAGCCCAGAAAACCTAAAATGGGATCTATAAAACCATGCAAAGATTTAGTGAAGTAATGCGATGTGTTTTTATGAAACTTTAGACAAGGGTATATCACAGTCCTAAACCGCAGATAGTTCTTTGGACGAGATGCAGCGGGCAAGAGTTGCTTTCCAGATGATTGATTTTGCTGTTGTTGTTTGTTTTTTTCTTTTCAGCATCTATCATAGCTCAGTTTTTTAACCATCTATCATAACTCAGTTTTCTAACCAGCAGTGAGGGCAATTATTACGAACTGGCTGGTAGTTGGTGGTCCAAGCAGTTTGTTTTAGGTCTTATTGCATGACCTAAAAGCCGTTTATTAATTTGTTTTTGGTTATTTAAAATATTGAAATGATTTTAAAATGTTGCAAAGCTTATTAGGCACCCATATTATTACCATGGCCTGCGAGGTCTGCAGCATATGCACCCATTCTCACCATGTCTTGGGAAGTTACTTCCCAGACTTTGACCTAAAAGCCGTTTATTAATTTGTTTTTAGTTATTTAAAATGTTGTAATGATTTTAAAATGTTGGTTGTTTATAATGTTGTGGGTTATTTAAAATGTTGCAAAGCTTATTATGGACCAAAGTTTTCACCATGGCTTGGGTGTCTGCACCATAGGCACCCAAGTTTTCACCATGCCTTAGGAGGTCTGCACCACAGGTACCCATCCTCACAGTGGCTTGGGAAGTCCATTGGGAAGTTTGGATTGACAGCTTATTAATTTTTAATTTGTGACTATCATGGTTTATTCATTAATAATTTTCTAAAATCGAATTGGTTTGAATTGGTTTATTGGATTTTAAGAGGGTAAGTGATTACTTGATATTCTTTAGAATTTTGTTTCAGTGCTCGAAAAACATTAAGAGAAGCTTTCCAAGATTACCATATTTTTGTTGAGTTAAGAGGTTAAAAAGGTTGGTAGTGTGACAAATATTATTATACTCATACCGGCCATAATGACATGGGTCATGGGTCATTTTCACCTTGTGTAATGACTGGTTATATTAATGCTGTGCTTCTATTTCCACAAATAATTCATGATAGAGTAGTTTTAATTTTAAATTGGTAGCAGTAATCCAATCACCAAGGACCTTTCTACTGTAGGACTCAATATCTACTTCTTACACATGAGCCTAGTGCACCTAAGTGAAAAACTTCTGTTGTCTTTAGTTTCTAAATTATGTCCAGGGAGAACTCTGTAGGTGGACAAAGCTCCTGTGGCCTATGGGCTCATCTTAAAAGTTAGTAAGTTTTCAAGCATTTCATGTGACAAAGTGCTTTTCATAAATTGTCGCAGGGAACAAAAGGTTGTTGAACTGATAGCATCCGTAGTCATCCTGCGATACGTTGCTTGTAAGTTTTCCCTGTTTCGGCTTCCTATCTTATATGTTTTAGACTTTTTATGGCCGAATAGACTGGATTATAAGTAGGAATATGACTAGTATTGTTCGTTGTTCCAATTGCAGATGTGGTTGCCAAGGTGCTACAGATAATAGTAGCATCGGTTTTCATGGCAGGTGTGTTGGCTTTCTTTAAAGCATTGTCATTGCAACGAAGGGCAGATTCAAATGGTCATGTTGTTTTTCAAACCCCTCCTCGAGATTCAGCAACAAGATCAACATCAAACAAAACTACACCAACATCTGGTTTCACAGAACATCAACAAGAACTTCTGGGGTTAAGGAAGAGGAATATTGAGCAGGGAAATACAGACTCCCCTTCAAATATTGGTATTGGACAAAATCCACTAAGATCAAAGAAATCATCAACTCCATCCCCCTCATCTCTGTTAGTACCTGTTCATGGATTGGCTTCTAAAAGTTCTCGTGGACTGGGGCCTGGTCAATCTCAATGGTCTGGATTGGAGAGGCGAGATGTGGGTGCCAGCAACATTTCCCCATTCACTACTCCAGTTGCAAATAGATCGCCAGGATCTCAAGGTACTCCATCTCTTGCAGGATCACAAGTACCAGGTCAAAACACAACCCTTTGGGACAGGCAATTTTCAACACCATGGTCTAAACCAAGGTCTACTCTTATAAAGGAGGAAATACAGACGGAAGAAAAGCTTCAAGAGTTTCTGGCAGATGTAGAAGAAAAAATGTCAGAGTCTGCATCAAAGGCGGCAACACCTTCAAACCAGGGTCTTGCGACGCCGCCACCAACCCTTCATGGAATAAGTGGCAACAGCCCAAGTCCTGTTCCAAATTCAGGATCTTTCTCTGGCACTCCAAGAAACACCTCCCTGCGGACAGTTAGGATGTCTCCAAGCTCACAAAAGTTTAGCACGCCACCTAAAAAGGGAGAGGGCGACCTCCCCCTTCCGATGTCAATGGAGCAATCAATAGAAGCCTTTAAAAACTTGGGTGTTTACCCTCATATTGAGCAATGGAGCGATCGGCTACGGCAGTGGTTCTCTGAAGTTTTGCTTAATCCTCTTGTTCAAAAAATTGAAACCAGTCATATCCAGGTAATAGATTGCTCAACACAGACTACTCCCAAATGTGTAAAATTTTAAATTTTTACATATCAAATTTGATTTTGAATATTGATTTTCGTTCTTTCCAAAATAGGTCATGCAAGCGGCATCAAAGCTTGGGATTTCTATCACTATAACACAAGTAGGTAGTAATGTACCAGATTCTGGAGTCTCTGCAGCTGCTTCATCTGATAATGCTGTTAATGAGTGGCAGACAACATTTACCCTTGATGAGGATGGAGTTCTTCATCAGTTGCGTGCTAATCTAATACAAGCACGAGATGCTCCTCCTAGTAAGTTGCGTTACTTGAAGTGCTGGGTGCAGATTTTATCTTGTTAAAAGGCCGAGCACTGCGTTATAAGTTCATTGAAACCTCAACTTTTCAATCCCTGATGAGTTCTTTGGAACCTCAACGTTTGAATCCCTGATGTTGGGCCAGTTTTGAAGAAAGGGCTTGAAATGTTGAGGTTTCAAAGAACTTATAATGCAGTGCTCCGCCTTTTAACATGTTTTTATCTTGTTTAAGATATTTGAAGGCTTCCTGTTCAAATTGTTGTCCTTGTATCTATATTTATCGTGTGTTATATTCTCTGTTGAATGTAGCTCCACAGCCATCTTTACTGGGCCTTCAACCTCCAAAAGAGAAACCTTTCAATCCTCTTATTCAAGAATGTTTGGATGCTGTGACTGAGCATCAGAGGCTGCGTGCATTGATGAAAGGGGAGTGGGTTAAGGGGTTGTTACCACAGAGCAGTGTTCGTGCAGATTATACAGTACAACGGATTAAAGGTAAAAACATATTTAGGTGTGATTTTGAGTAATACCAGTCTGGCTTGCTGACTTGCTTAATCAAGTGGTAACTTCCAAAGTATAGTATTAAATTGTGTGTGGAAATATGCAGAACTCGCAGAAGGAACGTGTGTGAAGAAGTACGAGTTTGAGGGAAGAGGGGAATTTTATGACAAAGTAAACAAAAGATGGACTTTGGAACTGCCTACAGATTCACATCTTCTTCTGTATCTTTTCTGTGCACTTTTGGAGCATCCGCAGTGGATGCTGCATGTGGAACCTACTTCTTTTCCAAGTACACAGTCTAGCAATAATCCTTTATTCGTTGGTATCCTGCCCCCCAGAGAAAGATTTCCGGAAAAGTATGTTGCAGTTTTGTCCTCTGCTCCTACTGTTTTGCACACTGGAGCATGTGTACTAGCAGTGGGAAAGCAGAGTCCGCCGGTTTTTGCACTATATTGGGATAAGAAGCTGCAGTTTTCTCTTCAGGTACGTTAACCTAAACTGAATTATTTCTGGTTTGAATGAGGTCAGCTCCCTTTCATACAATTGGAATCATTATCTAGAAGATACAGGTAATTTTTTGGGTATGAAAGAAATGGTTTACTGCATCCCAAAATTCAAATATGGTATGGTAGAATGGGTAGAATATAACATACCCTTTGTGATCAGCATATCATTTACGTGCAGACTCCAGTTAGAATTACAGAAAATCACTAGTTAGCAGATCAGTCATTATTTTAGAGCTCATAATGAAATTAAATTGCAGGAACAACTACAAAACTCTACAAATATTTAATCTGGTATCATAATGAAAGAGTTAAACGGGGTGCAGGCCCTTAAATGCAGTTCAATAACGCCCTTATAGCAGGATAAATCAGTTGTACTTGGATTTGCCCATCCATCCTGTTACTAGGATCGAGTTTGTTCAATCGATTGGCACTATTGGTAGTTGCATCTTGCATGTTGTATGTCTGTCTGAATGCAAAGCGGGGGTTCATATCCAGGATCCTTTAAAATGGCAATTTTGTAAACGAGAACATGAATGCTGGGGAATGAGGGCATTAAACTTTTACCCAATCCTTTAACATCAAACTCAAACCGCGTATTAATTCCAGCATCAGATGAACAATATTGTGAGTGGTCTTTAATATTCTGGCATACTCTATCCTCCAGTATTGTGAACTAACATGTTACTACTTGTGTTCTAATCAGGGACGGACTGCTCTTTGGGATGCAATTTTACTTTTTTGCCACAGAATCAAGGTGGCTCATGGTCGGATGGTTCGAGGAATTAATCTTGGATCCTCTGCTTTTAATATTCTCTCAGTTTTTGAACCACAATCTGAAGGCACTGTATCATAGTGCATATCCCTTTACTTAATTTCAGCCACTGGTGCCTGCAAGCACTCAGTGCTCATATTCTGCATCTGTTAGGTAAGGCACAAGCATCAAACTTGTATAAGCTGATCTTTTAGGGCCTTTGCAGGAAATTTTCACATTTTTCTTTCTTCAATGTAATTATTTCAAAGTCCTACAAATCTCTGTGCTGGTCCATTTGTTTGAAGTTAACTTTATTCAATCTTAAACCTGCAAACACATATTTCGATGGATCCACGAGTCTAATGCAGGGACTTTGTCCCTTTGTAAATGCTTGGACTGATTCAAAACTGAATATTATATTGGGGGCGAGGAAATGTTTCTGAGCACTGGTCTTCCGAGTCTTAAGAGTTAACATATGGACTGATCTGAAAACAACTGTTCCGAGTCTTAAGAGTTACAATATGCACTGATCTGAAAATAAAAATAACTGTTTTTTTTAAAGTTGTAGATATTGTCTAATTGTGCAAGAACTTGTTTCTTCTACTGTGCAACAAACAAATACATTATTGAAATTAATATCCATAATTATATGAATATATTTAACACAATACTAAATCTTTAATATCCATAAAAATATATTAAAACTCTAATATCTAAAAAAATTTGATTAAAAAATAAGAAACAAAATTGAAAATGCATATATAAAATTTTAACATTTTTTTAAAATTAAACTTTACACATAAATTTAAAACATCTTTGTAAATTTGAAGCGTTATTCTTAATTTAATTGGAAAAAGCTAAATAGTACTACTCTTGTAATATGATATGGTTGATTGATAGCATTCTTAATCTGATTGGAAAAAGCTAAATAGTACTACTCTTGTAATATGATATGGTTGATTGATAGCGACAACAAAATGGAGTAAATGCTTGCCATTGTTAAGGTATTGATTGACTTTACATTATTCTCGTTATGATTGGATCTTTGTAAATTTGAAGCATTATTTCATGTTTAGTCTTGGTTTAAAAAAAACATACATGCATTAAAAGTTTTTCATATCCACAACTATAATTCTAATTTAAAGCCTCTATTTGAGAAACTTGTTCTCAAACTTTTGTTTCCTTGATGTTGAAGTTCCCAAAAAGCTTCATATTTTGAATAAATATAATGAATATATTTGTAATAAATTATGTATTTTTAATAACGGGATAAAAATATTTACATTTTAATTTAATATAATTCTAATTTAAAGTTTTTTATTTGGGAATTGTTCCCAAGCTTTTGTTTCCTTGATTTTGAAGTTCCCAAAAAGCTTCATATTTTGAATAAATATAATGAACATATTTGTAATAAATTATGTATTTTTTTATAATTGTTTAAAAATATTTACATTTTAATTTAATATAATTCTAATTTAAAGCTTTTTATTTGAGAATTGTTCCCAAACTTTTGTTTCTTTGATTTTGAAGTTCCCAAAAAGCTTCATATTTTGAATAAATATAATGAACATATTTGTAATAAATTATGTATTTTTAATTATGGAATAAAAATATTTACATTTTAATTTAATATAACTCTAATTTAAAGTTCTCTATTTCGGAAACTTTATGACACAACCTGTTGCCTTTGACTCCGTCGCTGCCACTTTGGAGGAAAACTAGGCTCAAGAGGACCACAATCACTCAGCTCCAAATTCCTATAGACTCACAACCACTTGGTTTTAATCTTTGAAATGAGAAGGGAACTGGTCGAGCAACAACATCGCTAGAGTTTCTTCAGCAAATGCTTGGGCACTCTGTATGATTCCTTGTCAAGCGAGCTTGAGAAGAGCCATTGCCCGACGTGCTGTTAGCCCTTCACCTTCAGACTCTGTTAGCTTCTCACAAGTTTTTTTTTCTTTGGTTTAATGGCTAAATTTTTGCAAATTTTTCCCATGTTAATATTTGGTTAAAGTTTGATAGGCTCAGGACTGATAGGTGGTCGGGGCACTCAGTCCACCGTATGTTTTGGTTTCCACGAGAGTTGCAGAACAAGTGGCAAGTCCCTTTGTTGTATGTCGATAGTTGTTTTTTTCTTTAAGCTTTGGAACTGTGAACAATTGTCACGCCTATGCGTTCTGGTTTCCACTACGGTGGCAGAACAACTGGCCTACTATCATGTATGTCTGGACACGTAAGTTTTTTGCTTTGGCAAGGTAATATATATTTTTATTTACAAAAAAAATAAATTAAGAGAAGGTAAGAGATTATTTCGATTTCTTTAAAATTAGAGTTGATCATCTCTTTGTAATATTTTAATTTCCTTTTATTCTCTAATTCTTTATCACACCACATTTTCTTTTTAAATTTAGGTGTGAGACTATTTGTAATATTAAATTTAGTTATGATACTATTTGTAATATTATCAGTGTTTTGCATGATGGCTTATTGTATTCTTCAATGATTTAGCCAAGATTTGACATCTTTATGCCATCCCCGGAGCGGTTGGTGGTTTGGGGAGCCTCTTGTTGTCCATGTTGTTTATCTTGTTTGTATCTAATCATAACACACTTCTATTGATTATATGAGGAAGATAGGATATGATAGGGTGTGTTGCCCTTAATTTTTAGATTACAAGTTATAAAATTCTTTTAGATTTGTTATATCTTTCTTCATGATTCTTTAGAGATATTGCAACTCCAAACTTCACATCCATATAAGATAATTGGAGTGATGAGAGTATGAAAGAGTTTTTTTTTAATCCCAAAGCCAAAGGTCTACTGATTTACAATTGTTTTCAAGTCCATAATAAGTTTTCCACCCTCCATTTATCCATTTTTCAATGCTATAGTTCCAATTGAGGTTGTGGTGAATATCGATTCCTTGATATTTGTATGAAGACACTTCCTCTAAGCTATTGTTGTCATACAAAAGTATCGTATTTGATCATTTTGGATTTAATTATCATAACCTTTGTTTTGTTAGTGTTCACAGTCAAGCCCATGCTAGAGCAAAAGTCCTTGACGATTATTAGTTGTTTGGATAGGTCATAGGGTCTCTTTGCCATAAGAACAATATCATTAACATAAAGGAGGAGGATGATGACTATACTAGTGAGTGTTGGGCCAACACAACCTGCATCCTCCAAACAATCTTCTAACTCAAACAATCTTCTAACTTATCAATATAGATGTTGAAAAGGGTATGGGATAGGGGACAACCTTGCTTGACTCCTATATTACAATTAGTTTCTTTCGACCAACGCTCGATATTCCTAAACTTGACAATAACTTTCTCATATAGCCTTATTACAACAACTCTAAACTCGAAAACGACTTTAAGCTCTTCTAACCTATTCCAAAGGTTAGTCCTGGATACAATGTCAAAATCTTTTCTAAAATCAATGAAACAACAAAGGAGATCAGTTTTATCATTACACCGCTCCTCTACAATGATCCTAAATGTAACAAGGTGGTCCACAGTTGAATGGTAGCCTTTTAACTTAGTCCAACCTTTAGCTCTTTTTCCATGGCTTTCTAACCATGTACTAATCTTCTTTTCTAAAATGCTTTCGTATAGCTTAGCTAAAATGGAATTAATCATAATGGTCCTATAATAAGAGGGATTGCTTTTATCCCTATTTTTAAAAATAGGTACAATGAGGCTTTGAGTCCATGGTTTTGGGAAGCTTTGTTGGATAACTAAATTGAAGAGTTTATGTGTGTGAGGTGTTAGCACTGATAGTCACCCTCAGATTGCAGGAGGATGAGTCCAGTACCCATCATAGCTTTTGGTGGATGTTTGGTTTATATGAGTGGGAAGTCAATGGACAAAACTCAATATATGAATGATGTTCAACACATAACTGGACAGGAAATGCACAGGGATGTGAGGATCATAACTAACTTCAGTCAATGAATTGAGTTTAAGTGTGAGTAGAGGGAAGACTTAGTAAGAAAGGTGGACAAGACCATTATGAGCATCAGGCCTTCAAGCAGGTTGGAGAAGAAAAACTCAAACTCAATATCACTCTTAAGCTCAAACTTCAGACACTGGAATATGTCCAAACAACACAGTCACAACAACACAATGATCAAACCTACATCACTATGCAGCGACAACAACTCGACTGGATCCTCCATACTCGAGCCATTCAGTGTAAGAGGGAAAAATATCACAAGGAAGCTGACTAAAACTGGTCACCATACCACTGCAATCAAACCTACATCACAACAACATAACAACCCTCGACTGGATCCTCCATCCCTGAGTATTTTAGCACAATTTTTACAAAGAGATGAAAAGAGGTTGACTTCTATTAATTTGAAAGTCTCAAATCTTATACATAACCAGAGAACAATTCTGGCTTCAAAACATTGCAAAATAGGGAGTTTTGCTCAACCAGTTGATGACCCTAACAAAATATCAAAACTATCTATTTATACTTTGAACAATTCACCACTACCAGGTGCACGATCAGGCCCTTGCATTCAAGGCTTTCCGTCAGCGTCTTCTCTGTCAGATTGTGCATGCATTCTTCTGTCAAACGCAAGCTCAGATCAGCATGGGCTTTGCAGGAAAATCTGCTCGCAGGAGTACCATGGGCTGACGGTTCAGTCCCCATGACAGGACCTTCCATACCTTCCATTTATGGAGTGAGTCAAGGTTTCAACCACCACTCCTTTTTCCATTAACTACCTTGATTGTGATCAGGACGAGGCTTAATGCCCAGGGATCTACCATGCATTGCTAGCGGCCCTTCGAGTCAACCCGACACCTTGAAAACATGATAGTCTCGTTCTTTAACTCACTCAAGCATCCTCGGCTTTTGATGCAGGTCTCATGAAATCCACACCCTTTCCTTCGCGCTCCCAAAGCTCCTGGTGCTAGTTTCTCTTTCACTGCATTTTTCCTGCATGCAACCTTAGGCCGTGACCATGGGCCCAGCTCTTGGGTGCATTGCAATTTAGCGTTTCGGGGGCCTTCACATCACTTGACTACAATCTCCCAATAGCCAATATTGTGAAATCGATTGACTAAGATGGACGACTGGATCTACTTTGCATTCGACGGCTGCGATTTCTCCCTTGGAACTCCACCTTGGCTGGATCTACGCTATGGGCACCAACCTTTCCTTCTGGACCCGCTTTCCATGTGACCTTGGGTTGTGACCATAGGCCCAAATCTTGGGCGCTTCATGATTTCGCGTTTCGAGAACTTGCGCCTTGCTCCATGTTGAAACTCCCGACTCGCGAAATTGCGATTTCGCATATCTGTTGCCACGAGCCCCTCTAATTTGGACGACCCAGATCCATTTTCCTTTGACTCCTTCCAAAACTCCCAAAAGTCGCTTCCGTGAACCATCAGATTGACGGTCCACGGATTTCCTCGATCCAACGGCTGCAATCTTTTCGCGACTTTGGACCTCGCGAGTTCTAACAACTCTTGTCTCTGCACTTTTCGAGTTCCGAGTCTGCGAAATCACTGATCTTGCGCCATGCGTCCCTCTGAATCGGACGGTCCAGATTAATTCGTGAGTTCGTGTTTCGCGAGTCCTCATAACTCTGCCCTCTTACTTTCCTGACTCGTGAAACTGCGAAATGATGATCTTTCGCCACGTACCCTTCCCAACACCAATGACTAGGATTGACCTCGCGACTTCGAACCCCTGTCTGACGTTAAACTTCGTGCAACTTTATGATCCCGAATGCTTGAAGGCCACAAATCTGAACTTTGAATGGAAACCCCTCAGATGAAAACTGAACTTGCTCGCTCGCTTGATTTGAGTCCATATTAGGTTGCTCTAAGTATTGCACTTTGTGCTCATGGCTGCGGCCTGCGTAAAATAAAAACTTGGATGACCGGATAATGGTTGGGGAAGACAGAAAAATCAGTGACAGAGGTAAAGGAGATGAGTGCCAAATCAGAAAGGAGCAAACAAAAACGACTTTGTTGGCTGAAGGGAAAATTTAAAGACATGGCCTGTGAAAAGAGAAAAACAGGGCAAGGACATAGACTCGGGTAAAGACCACAAACCCATAGGACTATGACAAGTTCATGTGATAATATTTGGCTCCACAGGAGATGGCATGCTCCCTGCAAGCTGCCAAGAACATCCAGCTTCAGTGCCTTATCTATTGGGTTATGGAGTCTCTTATTAAAATAAAAAGTAAAAATAAAAACACAAAGGTGGTGGTATTTACAATGGTGGGACGCCAATCACAACCTAAACAAAAAACTTTCTGAGAAAATGTCCATTGACAGAGCCACCCAAAACCTCAGAGTCCTCCAAGTTCTGAAATTCATAAGAATTGTTCGGAAAAACCTCAGAAATCTTGAAGGGGCCAATCCACAAGGCTTCAAAATTACCATGTTTGCCCTTGTCTTACTTGGGTGTATCCCATTTGAGCACCAGATCCCCTAGCTGGAAATTTCCCTTGCTTGCGCCCTTATCAAAAGCCCGTTTTATTTTCTACTGATGGTCTTGTGCTTTATCAAGCAACTGCTCCCTGGTCTGTTTCACTTCCACTAGCTGCAGTATCCTCCTAACCATGTCATCAGGTTCTCCTTGGTAGTCCTGGAGGAACTTCGCCATAGGAAAATCAAGCCGAGAAGGAAAGATTGCCTCAATGCCATACACTAGCTGGAAAGGAGAAATACCCAGGGATATTTTTGTGGTAACTCTATCAACCCACAATGCGAACTTCAACTTTAAATCCCAGGATTTCTTGTTGTCTTCTAATAGTCTTTTGATGATATTTATGAGACTCTTGTTAGAAGACTCTGCTAAACCATTTCCCTGAGGGTAGTAGGGAGTAGAGTGGACTAGTGTGATCCCACACTGTTCACATAAATTAATTAATGGCTAAGCTAATAAAGAGGCAACATTGTCTGTGACAATCCTGCTTGGAAAGCCAAATCTGGATATGATGTCTTCAAGGAAATTTATGATCACCTTGTGGGAGGCACTCCTTGTAGGGATGGCTTCTATCCATTTGGTAAAATAATCAGTGACGGTCAAAATCCGCCTATGCTGGCCACTCGAGGCTGGGTGGATCTCTCTAATGAAGTCGAGACCCCACTGCTGAAAAGGTCCAAAAATTGCTATAGGTTTCAAAAGAAAAGATTTGAGTTGCTACTTTCCATCAAACTTTTGACACTTGGTACAGGCTCTAATATTTGCACAAACATTAGTAAAAAGGCTGGGCTAGAAATACCTAGCTCTGAGGATCTTATATGTTGTGGTCCTCCAAAAATGATGCCCCCCACGAGCTGTCATGAAAATCAAACATAGTTCTTTGGGCTTCTTGTGGGTCTAGACACCTCAACAGGACTCCCAGAGGATCCTTCCAGTACAAAATCTGATCGATGATACAACACTTGATTGCTTTGAGTTGAGTTTCAAAGCTCTCACCTTGTTTTTACCCAAACCATCAAGGGGCCTCAACTTTTGCAGAGAGTATATGATGTCTTTATACCAGGGGCATCCCACTAAGTTGGGACTAACATGAGGGTCTTCACCAACGATCTCAACTCAACATGCTGATCTTCTGAGTGTATATTCATGAAATTAACCCCCAATGCTTCACAATTTAATTCAACGAGTAACCTGGCCAAACCTTGGCCTTTCACCAACCTAGTGGGTTTGATTTCTAGGTCAAACTCAAGAATCTTGGCAATCCACTTGCTTATTTTTCCATCTATATCGGGCTGGATCAATACATCCTTTACTGAAGCCGAGGGGACATATGCAATAATTTTTGAGTGCATAATATAGATTCTGAAAGCCTTGAGGGATTTCACCAAAGCATAAACCTGCTTTTCCATGATATCATACCTCGTTTATGCATCCCTCAGTGCTCTACTAAAAAAGGAAATAGGTTGTTCCAGCCCATCTGAATTTCTCTGTAGCAAAACAACAACTAATGTATCTGATGAAGCGAAGGAAAATATCATAAATTCCTTGGAATAGTCTGGGTTGATGAGCACAGGTGCCTCAGTCAACGCCCTCTTGATTTGGTTGAAATATTTCTGGACTCAACAGTCCATTTCACCTCATTCCCCTTTCTGAGCATGGATGTAATGTATTTAACCAACTCAGCGAAATTATAAATGAATCTCCTCAGAAAATTGATTTTACCCAAGAAATACTGAACCTCTTTCCTAGTTCTGGGAAAAGACAAGGACTTGATGTCCTCTACTCGGCTTGGATCAATTTTCACCCCTTCATCTGACATAATATGCCCTAACAATTTTACCTCTTGCATGACAAATAAATATTTCTTAGGATTGATCGAAAGGCCAAACCTTCGACACTTCAAGAAGACTTTCTTCAGATGATAACAATGCTCTTTATCAGACCTGGAGAAAACTGTAATGTCATCCAGATAAATGACTAAAAAATTGTCATTTTCCCCAATGAAGGCGATGTCCATGGCTCGTTGGAAGGTTGCTCCTGCATTCATCAACTCAAAAGGCATTTTGGCATACATGAATGTGCCCCAAGGAGTTGTGAAAGATGTCTTTTCCCTATCTTCAGGCAAGACAAAGATCTGATTCTACCCGGAGAAACCATCGACCATAGACATTCTGGAAAAACCAGTCACTCTCTATAAGATATGCTCCATTTTCGGCAAGGGGTAGTTATCTTTCTTGGAGCTCCGGTTCAAATTTCTGAAATTGACACACAACCTGATTTCCCCATTCTTCTTCCTTACGGGCACTAAATTAGCTACCCACTCTGAAAATCTCAAAGGGATGATGATCTGTGCATCCAACAACTTCTTAACCTCCTTTTCCATAATCGACAACAACATGGGATTTATCTGTCCGAGCTTCTGCTTGAAAGGTTTGGCATCCTCTTTCAAAGAGATTTTGTGTTCAATGATGTTGGTGTCATATGTTTTCAAATCCTCATATGTACAAGAAAAAACATCAGCTAAATCCTTCGAGAGTCTGACATACTCAACCGTTTTCTCTTTTGACAAGCTACTAGACAATTTGACCCATTTGGGATCCTCCTCAGTGCCTAGATTGCATTCAGTCACACTGGCCTCTTCAGTTGATCCTTCAACCTTTACAACAACATCATTTATGTCAAACAATCTCTCCAAAGGGACAAGCCCCTTTGGAATATGGTTGCTAGGCAACTGAACGATATGATGGTTAGCAATCTTATTCATAAAAACATCAACATGAAGGATTTCTTTAGACTCCTGATCCTGATCAATATGCATCTCAGAAAATTCATCCACAGTCTCAAGGAACTTCTTGATCTCAATATCATCCTCGAAGACCTTACAATGTTTGACATTGTCGGGGATAGAGGGTCTGTATTTTATCTCCACCTCATACTTGAGTTTGGGGGGAAAAGGGACYTTGAAATTACTTGCTGAGACCGCCAAGGAGTCCGCCACAGAGTTCTCCTCCCTTGGAACAAATGAAATATTAAAAGCCAAGAAGAAATTGTCAATCATATCCCATACTTAATTTCTATAGGCCCTTAACCTTGGGTGCTTAGATTGATACAAATTTTTGACTTGATAGACAATCAACTCAACGTCTCCAAACACTGTTAGCTCCTCAATTTTCATGTCTTTGGCAGCTCTCAAACCCAAGACAAGAGCCTCGTATTCTGCCACGTTGTTTGTTGTTTCAAATTCCAACTTGCAGGACAAAGATATGGTCTCTTGGGTGGGGGAAATAAAATCTACTCCAACACCAACACTTTCCTTAGAAGAGGCTCCATCGAAAAACATTTTCCACATAGAGGTCTTGGGGGAAGGATCTTTGCAAAAGGTAATAGGCTGCTTTTTAATTTCAATAGGAGGCTAAGGAACGTCAGAGAGCTGCAAAATACTGGTTCCTAAATCAATATCGAATGAGAAAATG
>JZKD02S1922929.1:140592-158718 GCA_000966675.3 Picea glauca
CATTGATCCATCTTCATCTATGCATTCTCATCAAGGAAAATACATATTATATTACATCAATCATCAATCAATCAATCCATTGACATCAATCAATCACTTGACATCAATCAATCAATCAAACCATTGGCATCAATGACAACATGATCCAACACAATTAGTAAATAACCAGAAACAACCATGAAATGTTTATGAACATTTCATGAACTTGTACATGAACTTGTTCACCTGTACAAGTGAAAACTTTGAAAGGGATATATAAACATAAATAACTGGATATACAAATGATCTATATATGGAAAACATATAAATCTGGGCCCGAGGGCCAAGCTCAAGCTCCGAGCTCCAGCTCCAAGCAACCTGCAAGACAAGCACAAAAAAAAAGAAGGAAAAAAACAACAAATTTTAACACTGGTTTAAATAAATAGACATATATGACATATATATAAATATATTGAAATATAAAGAAGTAGTTTCAAAAATAATAATAATAATAATAATTTATATATGTATAAGTTAAAAAAAAAAAAAAAACACACATTGTGGATTCATTGCACCCAATATCCAAGTCCACGAGTTGAGCCAACACAACACAGAAGTCAACACCCAAAGACCAAGAACCAACCCAAGTGAAAGCCGACCACCATCACCTGACCGGTCTCCTACAACCACATGAGGTTCCTATGTGCAAGTGGGAAGTCATTTCTATGGATTTTGTTGTGGGGTTTCCGCTCACATCGCATAGACACAATGCCATTCTTGTGATAGTTGATAAGATAACCAAGAGTGCTCATTTTATTCCGGTTAGGGACACTTACAATGTCACTGATGTGGCATGCGTGTTTGTAAGTGAGGTCATCCGTTTGCATGGGATACCTAAGAAGATCATTTCAGATATGGACTCCAGATTCACTTCGAGGTTTTGGACAATTTTGCAGTCAGCGTTGGGGACTTAGTTGAACTTAAGCACAACTTATCACCCTGAAACAGATGGGAAAACCGAGAGAGTAAATCAGGTTATGGAAGACATGCTTAGGATGTATGTTATGGATAATCAAACCCATTGGGAGAAGTAACTACCTTTGGTAGAGTTCGCCTACAATAAAAGTTTTCATAGCTCCATCGGAAGGCCACCCTACGAAGCTCTGTATGGAAGGCCATGCAGAACACCATTGAGTTGGGAAAGATTAGAAGACCGCATGACACTTGGGCCATAATTGATTCAAGAGATGGAGGAACAAGTGATTCAAATTAGGTAGAGACTAAAGGAAGCACATGATAGACAAAAAATTTATGCTGATGCACATAAGACTGACCAAAGTTATAAAGTGGGAGATCAAGTTTTCATTTGTATCAGACCCAATAAGAGTACCATTCGGTTCGAGAAGGGGACAAAGTTTTCACCTTGATTTATAGGACCGTTCAAAATCCAAGAGAAAATTGTACCCGTTGCCTATCGTCTCGTACTACCACCCCACTTGCATAAAACTCATAATGTTTTTCATGTATCTATTCTACGTCATTATGTTGCCGACGAATCACATAAACTAAATTGGAAGGAATTGCAGGTATCGAACGCGGGAACCCTCATGGTAGAACCGTTATGCATGTTGGACCATAGAGTCCAACAGCTCAAGAACCGTCACGTAGACCAAGTTAAGGTCCAGTGGGACAAGTATAGTACATGATCTGCTACTTGGGAGGATGTCGAGACATTACGATGAGATTATCCCTCACTTTTTTTATCACCTCGAGAATATGTTTCTCGAAGGTTGGGTGTATGTAACGCCACCATTTGACTTAGACGACTAGGATTACCTGAAGCCTAATCACCTTTATTTTCTATTCACCGTGAAACTATTAATGATACACTTGAACTTTTAAGACGTATGAGCCTATATGAATGTTTAAACGTTATTTGAATGATGATGGATATGATTTGATCTATTATGTGAATGTAAATTCTATGAATGTTTAACGTTATGTGAATGATGATGGATATGATGCAATCTATTATGTGAATGTAAATTCTATGAATGTTTAACGTTATGTGAATGATGATGGATATGATGCAATCTATTATGTGAATGTAAATTCTATGAATGTTTATCATTATGTGAATGATGATGGATATGATGCAATCTATTATGTGAATGTAAATTCTATGCATGTTTAACGTTATGTGAATGATGATGGATATGATGCAATCTATTATGTGAATGTAAATTCTATAAATGTTTAATGTTATGTGAATGATGATGGATATGATGCAATCTATTATGTGAATAAAAATTCTATGAACGATTACCGTTAATTGAATTATGGGGATATTATGCGATCTATTTCTAACCTAAAAATTCTAACGTTTAAAGTTGTTGGTACGTGGATACCAAATTGAGATTATGGTCGAATCCATTTACATGATGATAATGCATAGATATGTACGAGTTTGTGTTATAGACTAATCTGCAGGTTAATGGGCTATGAAATAACCAAAGGATAATGGTAATAAAAGTGGATTTCATGACCACCGACCGAGAAACTATATGGTATGAATCTTTGTATGTGAAATTATGTTGGGTTCGAATGCATTGCTATGACATGTGGACCAATGCAAGTTTTTCAGGTGGTGAGACTGCCTAAAACTGAATATACGATGACAAAATTCCCAACAACACAGTGACACTGTATATTCCATGGTAGGGTGTGGACCCTAGTCCTATTAGGAGGGGTGGAGGCATTTCCCACCGTGTATCCTCTGAAACGTGGAGTCATGGGAGGACGGTGTTAGCTCATTCTCCCCTAGACGTGTGATGATGACTGTCAGTTGCCTATTGGGGAAGCTTGGTCAAGATATTGACACTTCCTCTTACGGGTTCTATTTGGAGTTAGGTCAATATAGTTGACGCTCCAAGATAGTCCAACAGAGGAAGTATAGGGATGGAAGATGGAAGTAAGTTAGGGAGGAAGGATGAATAGAAATAGTTGAGAGGGTAAGGGCATTTTCCTTATAGTGGAATTTACTGTTTTCCCTTTTTGAAAAGAGAATATGTAAATATGTATATTTATAATTGCTTAACTGAACTACAATTGTCTAAATGAACGTTGTTGAGCTAAATTATTGTAATTAAGGGATTTTGCAAACATTTAATTGGTTTATTATCTTTTATAAAATAACAGTCTTCTTGATTGGATTGGAGGCATACAAGAATTACTATAGGTGTGATAATTATTGTCATTAGTACATGCGCGAGACTTGTATGTGTTAGCTACACTTGCATTTCTTGCACATGTACACTAGTATGTATGAGTTTTCTTTTTTTTACTCACTGATAATGTTGTTTATTGGATATGAATGTATGAACCATGTGTCATTTCCCTTGTATTGTAAATTACCCTAAATCGAGACGAAGTTTCTTAAAGGGTGGGTGTATTAACAACCCTAATTAATTTTTTAATTATCACGATTAATAAATATTAGTTTTAAAAAATATTAGTTTAATAAATTATTAAAATAGATTTTTTGAAGAATTATTTTATAATATAATTGTTATTGGTAGATGGACCAATTTAGGTGGGGGGGGGGTGGATAAGTTGGTTGAGTGATTAATGAGGGGAAGGTGGTTGGATAAGGGAGGAGAAGGAAGATAAGGCAGGGGGGAGGACTCGAGAAGGGGAATCTTTTTTGGTGGAGTAATATTTTCAATTTAGGAGAAGGTGAGAAATTTGGAGAGGGAGGAGGAGGAAGGGAGGAAGCAGTTTGGGGCTGCATCTGTTCTGCATCTATTTTTTCTTACATCTTACTTGAGGCCTCTCACAAGGGCATGTGTTGCTGGGAATTTTGGGCTTGGGGGCCAAGAAACCGTAAGGAATCCCGGGGCTAGGGAGTCGGAGAGGCTGTTCCTAGATGGCTGGGAGGTTAATCAGTTTGGGTAGGATTCATCAACTTTAGTCCAACTTCAGTTCATCATCAGATTGAGGTAATTACATTTCATTATGTTCATTATTATACTGTTGTTTATGTTCATCATTATACTGTTAAAATTGACAATTATTTTGCTGGAACATAATTATTATGCTTGAAAATAAAGAAGTGATTAAGATAGAAGTAAATAAGATAGAATTTATGTAATTATATTTATGTTTTATGAGGCTCTGTATGCACAGTCCTTACAATGTGGCCCCTACAGTGCATGACATGTGTCACGTTTTAATGGGCACATAGGGCCTGTGGAATGTATGAATCCAGGTGACACATGGCACGTCAATCATGGTTCCACGTCACCCTAGATGACATCACTATTGTTGACGATTAAAATCACAACGAAGTTTTGCTAAAGCCTATTATTATAAAATCTAAATAATACTAGTAGGTGGGACCCCCTTGTAGATTGGAGATCAAGTCTGGATCTTTTTTTGATGTTGTGCTATTGTTCGACACTGCTTACATGGTGATATAATCTTGGTTTATTAGCGATGGAGAAGGCATGTTCTATGTTTTTCTGCTACTCTAGGCTCAAGTTTTATTTTACAACGGCCCATGTTATCTTTTTTATCACTGCTATTTGTTATTGAGATCTATTACTAGGAGACCTGCACAATAAACATGTTAGCAATAACATATACAATCAATTGGAAAAAGGAAAAAGCAATATAAGAGCAAAGGGAAGGAACTAAACCATGCTATATACTACACTACATACATCAATTTTTAATGGATTGTTGTTATCCTAGCTACTCAGTTAAAATCTATGCGATTTATTGAGTTATATAGTTGATATGCATTGGGATTATGTTATGGCATAAGTTGATATGGGTCGTGCAATTGGTTTTAATGGTTGATGGTTTCGATACATGGTTTAATTAATTGGGTTAATAGAAGCTTGTTGGCATGTACTAATGAATTATTTGACTGAGGGTGGAGGCAACGTGCATTTACTGCACGTCACCCTTACTCCTTCCACCGACTGCCACACTAGTCAGATTCTTGTTCAACTTTGTTGCTGTGGTTATGCTCCGATTTTCAAGCAGGGAGGAACCGCTCGGCCAACTCGCATTTAAGGTGCTTGGTTTACAGGTATGTATTGTTTTTTCCATCCACGAGTCTACTCTGTTTATGAAATGGATATTGGCTCAAATGTATGGGTTGTGTTTTCCTTAAGTATTGCAACTATGTAAAATTGTGATTTTGGAATGAAGCGTTGATGGTTTCTCTGCAATAATGTTGAATTCACAGTGTTATTGGTCATCTTGGGTGTTAGCATCCATAAAGGATCTCTATCATCCTTGCTGGTTTAGTTGGAGGGTTTTGTTTGGTCTTGAGTGGATGGTTGTCTTCACACATTCGTATCACCATACCCAGTCTTTGGCTTTTATGGGGTTTAATGGTTGGAAGCGCTTTATGTCACTGCGTTTTGTTCACTTGGGCATTGGGTTGTTGTCACTATTAATGGTCATGCAGTGGGTTATATTGCTTCTTATTGGCCCTGTTTGCACCTCATCGTTGTAGTTGGTTAGCTGGAAAACCACAAGGGTTATACCCTGCGTGTGTTAAATATCATTGCCAGGCCGAATTAGAGCTTTGCTCCTCTACTCATAGCCTCTCCTATCGCGAGATTTGTCACCCTGTCCACGAAATAAATTGTGGTTTTCTTTGTGTATGCACCATTGGTCTCGGAGGTTTTAACCATTGAGAAGAGTCAACTTTAGTCTCCCTGTGTTGGCCACAGGGAAAACCCTTAACTCCTCGAGTCTGAGGGTTGATAGAGAAGAATGTTGTGGCATGTCGGGTTTGCTATTGGTTGTTATAGATTGGTATGTATTTTCTATAGAGTTGATTACCGGCTCGACCAAAGTTGATTATATGACAGTGGTGTTGGTTTTGGCATCTAGTCACTGCAATTGTTATTATTGGGTGGATAAGCTCAGCATGGTTAATTGGAATGAGTTGTTAAATCAAATACATAGTCGATGTCCTTGTGTTTATTAAATTGATAACCCAACACTATTCTTAATTGATCAATGCACAATGATGCTTCGTGCTTGATGCGCTTCGTGCTTGATGCGCTTCGTGCTTGATGCATTGGTATGAGTGGTGTTCCTATAAGCATGAATCAATGATTACTGTAACTGTGTGTTTTTAATGGCCAAATGATTATTGAAATCAAGGTGCTTATGGCATTTCCATCCACTATGTATGTATGGTTATTTGATTGCATTGTCAAGAATGGTCACAAGTTTTTACACAGTATGGTTTGGTTGCAGTTTGATTAATTCGAGCAATACTGTTGTTGCCTCTTTGTAGTGGATTGATAACTTGGCACGCTAGGTTGAGTTAATGATACTGTGACAGTGTGTTTAAAATTGCCAAATGGGAATGTTGCATCGTGGTGTTTATGGTATGGCTGCCCACTATGTATGCTATGGATATTTTTTGGGTTGCGCACTCAAAGATAGTCACAGAGTTTTTAAACATGGCTTTGTTGCATTTCGATTATTTGTATTATGAGGTCAGGCATGTTGTTGCTGCCTTGTTTTGTTAGATGGATAGCCCAACATTTTGAATGTTTAGAGTCAAAGAAAAATTGGACCTGTACATTCAAAGAAATGCAATTGTGTTTTGTTGAATGGTTGTATATTTCACAACATAATGTGAATTAAAGTGGTGATTGTTATCTGCGTGTTTAAATAGCAAGCCATGATATTTGCAAGATAAATATGGATCATTGTGTTGACTGTCCACTATTAATGTTAAGTGAATATCATGCATTTTAACAATGATAGGCATAGGTGCTGTGACAGTATAACCTCATTGAAATTTAATTATTAAATGAGTTGAAAGACATAATCGAGCACGATTTTTATGTCTGCATTTGATGATTGAAATAGTTAGCAGTGGTTGATCAACAACGTGGAAGTATTTGACTGTGTATTTGTTTGGAAATTGCTTAAATGTTAAATGGATAGATGAGAAAAGTAGAGCTCCTCTACAGGTGGTTGTGGAACGCAAATTGTCTTGTTTGATGGCACTGTGTTAAATATTTGATTACAGTGAGCAAGTTGATGCACATAATTGTTTGAACTTTACACAGTAATTTTTTTGGGTTTCACTGGTCATTTGGTTGAAGTGTTTCCCTTTACAGAATGGTTTATGGATCACTTAATTAATTTTATGAACAATAATCGCTCTCTTTCCCTACCATTATTTCTCTTTTCGCTAATTACAACCCCATCGCCTCCCCACACTCATTTTTCACTCCCTGTTCTAAAATTGATTACAGTGAAGGAGAATTATGTATTGAAGCAGTTGGAAGTTACATTGTCTTGGTTGGATTACAGTGAATGTTTTCTTTGGCTTGCATTACAGTTGATTGTTGTTGTCTTTGAGCAGTAAGCGTGTTCTTTCCCCCCCTCATTATATCATGTTTTTCTCAATACAATCCCCTTGCATATCCCACAACCCTTTGTTCACCCTCTACTCATTGACAAACAATTTAACAATTTTTATGGATTGGATTGCATGAGTCTGATACATTGCTGAGCCAAAATCTATTTCATATTTTAAAGAGTTGTCATGTATGGTTATTTAAAATACTATTTTCTAATCAATCATGCATGCAGGAATGAGTTTTTTCATCCGAGGTAGCCATGGCAGAGGCAACAGAGGGAGAGGTAATTGGAACAGAGGCCCAAGAAGGCCAAGGTTCTCCATACATTTTGACGTTGACTCACTAGAGTTAGGTCAGTTGTTTTAGGCCATATTTTTCCATTGGATTGGGAAAGGAGTGGTCCAACCTAGGCCTGAAAGGCGTCCCTTCCACGTTCCATAAGCCCCCAATATTCATGTTCCCCCTCATGTCTCATTGCAACCCGAGGTTCCCAAAATTGACGGATGGGAAGAGATTGTCCACCCAAAAGTCTCCTAACATCGTGGCTGGCCCAATTTTTCTTTGCCTGCTCCTTCGCCTAACAATCAAATTATCCAAGCTTCCCCTAACCACTCGCCAGTGCATTCCTCCCATGCTAGCAAAAGATTGAAAATTGAGGCCCACCATGCCCCTAACAAAGGAAAATCCACTGCTGCCCCTTCCTCGCCCTCCAATGGCTCTGACAAATCTATGTGTTCCCGGATGCATTTGAGGGATGATTTTTCTCACGTGATCAACGAGATTAGGCCTAAAGACTCAGCGAACCAAAGGAAAATTTAGGAAAATCAAAGGGTGACAACAACAATCAAGGAAAGATTGCATCTCAGAGGGGGAAATATGGCTTTTGAGTTTTTTTATTTTATCTATTGTTGATGGCAGTTGACTTCAGGAGTTTGGACAACATGTTTTATTTTTGGATATATGAGTAATGCATTTTTGAAAACAATGTCAAATATAAATGAGATAAATTGTCAAAATGTGCATGTGATGATGGGAGTCACAAGGAGGTGTTTTGCTTAATTAACTATTTATGTTATAATTGTTAATAGCTAAAGGGAGTCACAAGGGGTCCCACCTACTAGTTATTATTTATTTTAAAAGCCCTTATTATGATTATTACTCTTCTCCCTTAACTAAAAGTTGGTTGAGTCTTTTAATTAACTCAACTAATGAGTTGGTTCAACTACTTCAACCAATTCTAATTTGTTTAAAGGCAAAAGGAAAGGGAGGAACAATGAAGGATAGAAAGAGAAGCATACCAAGGTTTTTTCTTTGATTTTATGCTGAGATAGTTCAATTAGAATTCATTCCTTAATTTATCACAAGGCCAATTATTTTTATGATAGCAAGGTCTTATTGTGGACAACAAGATTCAGGGCTGACTTACATCATTCAGACACTTGTTTTTCAGAGGTGTTGATCTATCTTTGATAGTCTGTATAGACTTGTCTGTTTGTGAATTAGTTTTCATGACTGACAAAGGCTATTGTGCAGAGTCGAGTGGGAAGCAATCTGTGGCAAGTTGATCCAGCTTTTAGAGTTCAATTTTTTATTTTCTTTCAGAGGTCCTTTTGTATGTTCCATTGGGGATTTCTAAGTTTGACTTTGGTCCTAAATTTCTTCATGAAATTTTGTAAGAGAATGACTCTTTGGTGAATTGGAATGAAATAAAGGATTGGTTTATGTCTCATTTGTCTTGATTATCATCTTGGTGTCTTTACTTCTGTCTTTACATTTATTTCAGTGACTGTTATATTCAGAAAATTACATAAAAAGTAAATCTCCAGCAAGATTTTTACTAATAAAAGATTAGCCTAAGCACTGGTAATTAATACTTGTGAGTTAGGATGCTATTTTTGTTGGTTATAAACTTAGGGTGAGATTCCCGTTTATTTTGCTTTAGCCAAGCAAAATTTGAAAATGCTTGAGTAAGATCAATTCATATCTTTTCCTCAACATCTATGACACGTCACTCCGGACTGATGGCCTTCCTACGCCCTTAGATCTCCCGGTCGAGATGCGTCCACATAGATCCCTTGTTCTATGGCATCTGTTACTTCGTAACTTCAATGTTCAGGGGATCCATGGTATAACTTCCTCCTTACTCCCTGAGTGGTCAACATTGGGTTGACCATGGACTAGATCTAACGGTCAGGGGAGATCTTGAAGGGTTCCTAGATCTACAGTCCTTGTCACTTCGTCGCTCCTACCTTCGGGAGTTTCAACGTTATGACCACTCCACTCTCCCGAAGCAGGACTCTGTCGAAGTACCGCACGTGGGTCCCTCCACTAGATGATCGGATGGCTACGAGGGGTGTTGGCGAGTTCTTTGTTTGGTGTGCTGTCAGATTTGTCATTGATGTCAACTAAGAATGGACGAGAGCGGGAAGGAATGGACGAAAGGAATGGACAAGAGGAATGGACAAGAGTGAAGGAGAATCAGAAAGGAGGCAAACAAAATTCCAACATCGCAAAACGTGAAGTCTCGATATGCGAAGAGGAGATCTGGCTCGTTGGATCGAGGAAAGATCTGGGCCGTTGATCGGACGAGAGCGGGAAGAGGCCATCTCCAAATTTCCGAAATGGGAAGTCGCAAAGTCTCGATTCATGATCTGGACTGTCGGATCACTGAAGGACATGAACTGTTGTTCTGGCACGATGCAACTCAAAGTTTTGGG
This sequence comes from Picea glauca, assembly GCA_000966675.3. Lineage (NCBI taxonomy): Eukaryota > Viridiplantae > Streptophyta > Pinopsida > Pinales > Pinaceae > Picea > Picea glauca. Next base: position 150,695 of record JZKD02S1922929.1, read on the forward strand.
AGTTGCGAGAATCGAGGTGACTCATAGCAAAATATCTTATGTGCGAAGTCGCGAAGCGCCTTCTTGGTTGGCGAGTGGTCACATCCAGTGGTCATGTGGAGAGAAATTTTGTGCCCGGTGTTAGTTCATGCGGGTATAGCTTGCGAGGACCCGATGTAATTTGAACCATTGATCTTTGGCTTCATCCTCCAACAAGATCTCAATTGTTCAAATCTATGGACAATCCAACGGTGCTGATTAAATCAACAATATGATCGAAGGGTTACTGTTTCACTGCGTGATTTCTTATCCAGTTACGATTCAGTTACACTAATTGAATCATTGTTCTTGGGTGTTGGAGATTCTATTCTTGGGAGTTTTGAGATTCAAAGGGTAACGGATCATTAGTAAAGGCATAAAAGAAACATGCCGTGACAGAGTGAGGTTACCGTTTTCTCTGTAAAATGAGTTGAACTATGAGAAATGAAAAACAGAGGATCTATAGTGTGAGAAAATATACAAAGATGAAGAACATAAGTTGGACTGAGCAGAAATTGTGAAAAGAGCATAATGCACAAGAACCTAAGAGGATGAGAAGAATAGAGAAAGAGTAGATGGAAAGAGACAACAAGTGGAGCCAAGCATGAATAGGCAGAAGCATAGCAAAATTGAAGAACATAGAAGAAATGGTAAGCATTGACCTATCTGTATTGTTGTAAGGTATTATTCAAGCAAAGATTCATAATCAGGGTGGTAGGGTGGTACTAGGGGGGATTGTGGTCCTCTGTTATTCAAGTTGGTGCTTGAATACTGGGAGTTGTAGCTTCCATCTAGTTGTAGCTAGAAAACAGGGTGGTAGGGTGGTGCTAGGAAAAAGAAGAGTTTTCTATGTGCAAGTTGGTGCTTGTATAAGTGGAAGTAGGTACTTCCATCTAGTTGGTGCTAGAGATCATAAGGAGAAAATATGCTTCTTTCTAGTGGGTGCTAGAGAATCTTGAGGGTTGGTGCTCTCTACAAGTTGAATCTTGTTAAAGAAGAGGTTGTAGCCTCATTTTGAGTTGGTGCTCAAAGATAGATGATGTACAGAACATAAAAGACCGCCTATCATTCTAAGAAGAAGAGGTTTTCTCCCTTTATGGGTTTCCTCATGAATATCTGTCTCCATGTATATCATATGTGTGATTGATGTTTATTATTTCTGTTGTTCATGTCTTGCATAATCTTGATGATCACTTGGAGAAGATGTTGTCTTAGTAATTTCAATAATTGGTATCAGAGCAGGTTCATTTTATTTAAAGGTAGATCAATAAGCTTAAACGTGACAAGTCATGAAGGAACTCAACCAATAAGCCTCCTCTGTTTGATGGAACAAATTTTTCTTTCTGGAAAGTTAGAATGAGAACATACATTATGGCCTTAGGTGTTGATGTTTGGGATGTATTAGAGACTGGATATACAAAACCTGTTGTGCTAGCTTCCAAAGATGATAAGCTATAATTTAGCTTCAATGCAAAGGCAACGAATGCTATCTTGAGTGGGCTGGCTGAAGCTGAGTTTGTAAAGGTGATGCATCTTGAATCTTCCAAAGAGATGTGGGATAAACTTATTAGTAGTTATAAAGGAAATGAGAAAGTAAAAGGTGCCAAACTTTAGACATATAGATTGAAATCTGAACAACTAAAGATGAATGAGGATGAAACAATTAGTAAATATTTTATAAGAGTTGAGGATCTTGTGAATTCCATGAAGGGTCTTGGTGAGAAGACTGAAGATGCACTTTTAGTTCAAAATATTTTAAGATCTTTGCCTGATAGATTTAATCCAAAATTTTCTGCAATAGAAGAACTGAATGATCTTAAAATTCTTCCTATTGATCAACTCCTAGGAACTCTGATTGCTTATGAAATGAGGATTAGTAAAGATAAATCCATCACTAGAGAAGCATATTTTAAAGAAGACAAGAATCTTGATTCAGAATTAAATGATATTGAGGCAAAATTTGTGAGAAGGTTAAAGAAAGGACCAGGCAAATACCAAGGCAAGCTGCCATTTAAATGTTTTAATTATGGTAAGACATGTCATTTTGCATCTAAGTGTCCTCACAAGAAAAAATACCAGAACTCTGATGATGAAAAGAAATACAAATTTAAGAAATATAGTAACAAGAAAAGTTTGTGTGCAAATAATGATGACTCCTCAGAAGACATAGATAATGATTCATCTTGTGAAGATAAAGTGAATGATTTTATGCTTATGGCCATGGGAGATATTGTTGATGAATACATAGGAGCTGACATGAATGACGAAGAAGCTGTGGTTGATATGGAAGGTGAATTAATCAGTGCTTTGGAAGAGATTGGCAGACTCCGACTTAAGAAGAGAAAACAAAAACAATTGTTGATGCAGTTTGAAAAGAATGGTAAAGAGACAAGTGAAGATTTTTTTTTGTTAAAAGTAGAATTAGAAGAAGCAAAGAAAATAGAAGATATTCTAAAACAACAATTAGCAGAGAAGAAGGTGAGATGTGAAGCTATGGAAGCTGAAGTAGTGGCTGTCAGAAAATATCTAGAGAAATTTCAGGCCTTATATCATTAGAACCTGACACGTATTAAAGCCTAAGAAGGATTAGCCACCATTCTGAATCAACAAAGAAATCCAAAGTTGAAAATTGGTTTGGGTTATGAAGAATGATCAAGTAGTGGTCAGCCAAGCAACAAAGAATCCATCAAGTTTGTCAAATCTACAATCATTGACAACAACAATTCTGCAGAAACAAAGAAAGATAATCGCCAAGGAGGAGTGAAGGAAAAAGTACCAGAACTGAATCTGTAGAACAAAGAAATAATACACCCTATGCTCAAGGAAATCATCAGCATGGAAGAAATCGATCCGCTCAAAGAAGACAACCATTTTCCAGGTACAAATAATTTTTCTATGGATATTGTTTTTTCTGCTCTAATTTTGGTCACAAAGCTGTAAATTGTTCTTAAAGATTTAGATATGAGCAATCAAGACACTCCAAGAATAAATATCTGCCACAACAAAGAATGAGACAACCAAGTAACAAATAACCATAGACTGCAAAGCATGTGATGGTTGGGAAAAAGACGCATGTTAAGCATAACAATCGTTATGATCCTTTATACAATGAACCAAAATGTTACATCTGCCACAATTATGGACATAAAGCCGCAGACTGTCGCTTAAATAACTATAAGCTAGATTTAAATCCCTCTGCTGAAAATGTCAAGGTTTGGAAGAATAAAGAAGATGACAAGTGTGGATTAGTGTTGTCAGCTCAAAGACAAAAGAACCCCTGGTATATTGACAATGGATGTTCCAAACATATGACTGGAGACAAAAGTAAGTTTCTATCTCTAAGTGAAAGCAAATTAGGGAATGCCACTTTTGGAAATGATGCACCAGGAAAAATAAAAGGTAAAGGAATGGTAAGTCTAAGTAATGGCAAAGGGAAAGCTCAAGATGTATTGTTTGTAGATGGTCTGAAACATAATCTGCTTAGTGCCAGTCAAGTTTGTGATAGAGGATGTAAAGTTGTTTTCACTTCTAAAGATTCTAGATTACAATCTGTGAATTTAGGACAGTTGATTGCAAAAGGCATAAGAACCAAAAAAAATGTCTGTTTTGAAAGAAGAAAACGAAGATTGTCATTTAAGCAAGTATGATGAAAGTTGGCTATGGCATAGGAGACTTGGACACCTAAATTTTGATCATCTAATCAAACTTAGAAACAATGGGGAAATAAAAGATCTTCCAAATATATCAAAGCCATATGATTCGTATGTAAACCTTAACAAATAGGAAAGCTTACTCAAACATAGTTTAAATCTAAGAACTTTGCATCAACAGAGAAATCTCTTCAGTTAGTACATATGGATTTATGTGGACCATCAATGAAGGAAGGTACAGGAAAAGAAAATTATTTCATGTTCATTATTGATGATTATTCTAGACTCACGTGGGTTTCCTTTCTGAAAGAAAAATCCGAAGCATTTGAAAAATTCAAAGTGTTTAAGGCTTTGACTGAGAATCAAACAGGAAAAATATTGAAGGCAGTAAGGTCTGATAGAGGAGGAGAATTTAGTTCAGGGGACTTCAAATATTTTTGTGATAAACATGGGATCAAAAGAGAGTATACTATTCCAAGAAATCCACGACAAAATGGAGTAGTTGAGAGGCAAAATAGATCAGTTCAACGGATGGCAAGATCAATGATGAATGAAAGGAATATTGCTCAGAAATATTGGGTAGAAGCAATTCATACAACTGTACATATTCTTAACAAAGCTCATCTCAGGCCACAAAGTGACAAGACTCCTTATGAACTATGGTTTGGAAGACTTGCTTCAATCAAGCATTTTAAAGTCTTTGGGAGTAAGTGTTATATCAATAATAATGATGAAAATCTTGGCAAATATGATGACAGGGCTGATGAAGGTATATTCTTAGGGTATGCTACAAATAGTAAAGGATATAGATGCTATAATAAGAGGCTGCATAAATTGGTTGATTGTATTGACATTAAAGTTGATGAAGAAATCTTGGTACGAGATGTAAGTAGTGTTGAATCAACCATAGAGGATGTAGTTGAAGTTGAAGATGAACAGGTCCAAGAATCAGAAAGAGAAGACTTCGAGTCATATGAAGATACAAATACTCAGGTAGACTCACATCAACAGAAAAAAAACAAAACCACCTCTCAAAATTCTTAGAAATAATCATCCTAAAAAACAAATAATTGGTGATATGAATAAAGGAGTTCAGACAAGAAGACAATTGAATAAAGACTCAGAACAATCTCAGATTGCTTTCCTATCTATGATTGAACCTAAAATTTTTGATGAAGCCAACAAACATGACAATTGGATTAGAGCTATGAATGAAGAGCTTGATCAGAATGAGAAGAACAATACTTGGGAATTTGTTCCTAGACCTACAGATAAGAATGTAACAGGTTCCAAATGGGTGTTTAAGAATAAAATGGATGAACAAGGACAAATTGTTAAGAATAAATCTAGATTGGTCTGTAAGGGGTATGCACAAGTTGAATGACAAGATTTTGATGAAACCTTTGCACTAGTGGCAAGGTTGGAAGCCATCATAATGTTTCTTGCCTATGCATGTCATAAGAACTTTAAAGTATATCAGATGGATGTTAAGTCAACATTTTTCAATGGAGATCTAGAGGAAGAAGTATATATGGAGCAACCTGAAGGATTTTCACTGACAGATAATCTTGAATATGTCTGCAAGTTGAAAAAGGCATTATATGGACTGAAACAGGCACCACGAGCCTAGTATTATAGACTGGCCAATTTTTTTACAGGACAAAGGGTTCAAGAAAGGTACTGTTGACAATAATATATACATTAATTCTGAAGGTGATGATTTATTAGTTGTTTTGGTTTATGTAGATGGAATTATTTTTGGATGTACTAATGATCCTTTTGTTCAGTGGTTTGCCTATAATATGCAAAATTTGAGATGTCCATGATAGGAGAACTATCATATTTTCTTGGTTTACAAATCAATCAGAGTTTTGCAGGATTATTTATCTCTCAAGAAAAGTATTTGAAAGAGATGTTGAAGAAGTTTGAGATGGAAGATTCCTCTCCTATTAGTACACCTATGGTGGTTGGTTGCAAGCTCAGTAAAGATGATATTTCACCTGATGTTGATCAAAGAACATATCGTTCAAGGATAGGCAATCTTCTGTACATCACAACATCTCGTCCTGATATAATGCAAGTTGTTGGAATGGTAGGTCGTTATCGGTATGCTCCTAAACAAATTCATTTAGCAGTTATCAAGAGGATATTCAAATATTTGAAGGGTACAATGACTTATGATCTTTTGTATCCTAGAAATCATAATTTTCAATTAACTGCATATTCAGATGCTGATTGGGCAAGTTGTTTGGATGAGAGAAAGAGCACCAGTGGAGGTGTATTCTTCTTAGGTGATTCGTTAGTAGCATGGCTTAGTAAGAAGCATGGATCTATTTCTTTATCAACTACAAAGGCCGAGTACATTGCTGCTACTACTTGTTGCACTCAGTTATTATGGATGATACAAACTCTTGCAGATTTGAAGGTAACTTATATTGATCCCATTCCAATTCACCGTGATAACACAAGTGCCATTAGTGTCTCCAAGAATCATGTTCTCCATTCAAAGACTAAGCATATACCAATAAAATATAATTTTGTCAAAGAGCAGGTTACAAATAGAGTTGTTCAGCTGAATTATATTCCTTCAACATAACAAATAGATGATATCTTCACTAAACCACTTGCCAAAGCTCAGTTTGAGTATCTACACCAGAAGTTGGGCGTGACCCTGTTATCAAGTTAAAATAATCTATTTGATCAGGGGGAGAGTACTTATTGAATATGTGTTGTATTTTTGGTAAATATAGCTCTGGTTTTTCCATTCATATTTGACAACGGGAATGTGTTTCCTTTGTCATTGATGTCAAAGGGGGATAAAGAAAGATACTGTTGCAGAGTTGCCGAATTGCCAGAATGCAGAAAGTTGCCATCAATGTCAAAGGGGGGTATTGTTGGTGAGTTCTTTGTTTGGTGTGCTGTCAGAGTTGTCATTGATGTCAACTGAGAATGGATGAGAGTGGGAAGGAATGGATGAGAGGAATGGATGAGAGCAGAGGAGAATCGAAAATATGGAAATGAAAGAAAGGAGGCAAACAAATTTCTCGATATGCGAAGAGGAGATCTGGGCCATCGGATCGAGGAAAGATCTGGGCCGTCAATCAAACAAGAGCGGGAAGAGGCCATCTCCAAAGTTTTGAAACACGAAGTTGTGAAGTCTTGATTCACGATCTGGACCGTCGGATCACTGAAGGACGTGGACTGTTGATCTGGCACAACGCAACTCGGAGTTTCGGGAGTCGAGAGAATCAAAGTGACTCACAACAGAATATCCAATGTGCGAAGTCGGTAAGTTCCTTCTTGGTTGGCGAGTGGTCACAGCCAGTGGTCACATGGAGAGAAATTTTGTGCCCGGTGGTAGTTCGCATGAGTATAGCTCGTGAGGACCCGATGTAATTTGAACTGTTGATCTATGGATTCGTCGTCCAACAAGATCTCAATTGTTCAAATTTGTGGACAATCCAACGATGCTGATTAAATCGATAATCTGATCGAAGGGTTATTGTTTCACTACGTGATTTCTTGACCAGTTACGATTCAGTTACACTAACTGAATCATTGTTCTTGGGCATTGGAGATTGTGTTCTTAGGCGTTTTGAGATTCAAAGGGTAACGAATCATTAGTGAAGGCATAAAAGAAACATGTCGTGACAGAGTGAGGTTACTGTTTTCTCTGTAAAACGAGTTGAACTATGAGAAATGAAAAACAGAGGATGAATAAAATGAGAAGATATACATAGATGAAGAACATAATATGGACTAAGCATAAATTGTGAAAAGAGCAGAATGTACAAGAACCTAAGAGGATGAGAAGAATAGAGAAAGAGAAGATGGAAAGAGACAGCAAGTGGAGCCAAGCATGAACATGCAGAAGCAGAGAAAAATTGAAGAACAAAGAAGAAATGGTAAGCATTGACATATCTGTATTTTTGTAAGGTATTATTCAAGCAAAGATTCATAATCAAGGTGGTAGGGTAGTTCTAGGGAGGACTTTGGTTCTCTGTTATTCAAGTTGGTGCTTGAATATTGGGAGTTGTAGCTTCCATCTAGTTGTGGCTAGAAAACAGGGTGGCAGGGTGGTGCTAGGGAAAACGAAGAGTTTTATGTGTGCAAGTTGGTGCTTGTATAAGTGGAAGTAGGTACTTCCATCCAATTGGTGATGGAGATCATAAGGAGAAAATATGCTTCTTTCTAGTGGGTGCTAGAGAATCTTGAGGGTTGGTGCTCTCTACAAGTTGCATCTTGTTAGAGAAGAGGTTGTAGCCTCATTTTGAGTTGGTGCTCAAAGATAGATGATGTACAGAACATAAAAGACTGCCTATCATTCTAAGAAGAAGAGGTTTTTTCCCTTTATGG
>JZKD02S1922929.1:174628-192295 GCA_000966675.3 Picea glauca
AATCACATGTTCTTCTTTCATAAGGACTTCTCTGAGTCCTTCCTTGCATGCATCTGTACATACATGAAAGTCCTTGTTTCGATCTGCAATATTCAACACAGGTGCATTGGTTAGAAGGCATTTCAGATCTTGGAATATCTCTTCACATTCCGATGTCCAAAGGAATTTAACTCCCTTTTTCTGAAGGGAAGTGATTGGGAAACCAATCTTGGAAAATCATTTTATGAACCTCCTATAGTATCCCACTAGGCTTGTTATAGCGCAAGTTGTAGGTTGGGAAAAACCCGACCCAACCACAAAACAAGTGCTACAACTATGGGAATCCTACACCCAATGTCACCTCGATGTAGGTCCCGCACTTGGGGGGTGACTAAGGTCACTCCTGGGAGGTGATCCCGGAGACCCTAGGGGGGATGGAAAGGATGAAAGTAAGTGTAAGGAGAAATCTCTCAGAAGGTCAAGTGATGGAAGAAATGATTGGTTGGAAATGATGAGTGAAAAAAGGTAAATGAATGCCAAGTGAAAAGATAGTTGTCGGTGCACCTGTACCTGCCCGAAACATAAGAAAAACACCTTGCAAATGCTATGTGTTAGAGTGGATCAACAAGTTAAGCTTGTTGTCCCTAATTTGTAGCAGTGGATGACAATTTATATCAGCAAAATGAAGCATCCAAATCAACATATAAATCACAAGATCAATAGGAAATATCATCAATGAATTTAGTAACCCCTTGTGACTTGAACATAACACTTTAAGACTGAATAAAAGCAAGCTGTTATAAAATGATTTTCTGCAGTAAACTATCAGCCTTATGGCAGTAGAATTCAATGACATGCAATAGCTAAATCAACCACACAAAAGTGCCCAAAACTAGCTTGAATAGTGCACCATAGTTAGTGAAATTAGTGGCTAAAAAATGGAGGAAAGTTAGAGGGCAGTTAGTGAGATATTAGCACCTAGGGTTAGTGATTTTTTTAAGCCTAATGGCTGTAGAAAACAAGTTAGTACAGAAACAATAATTTATGGAAGACAAGGGATGCCATAAGGGAAGAATAACCCCCAAGGAATCAAGGTCACTTTCCAAAAGAGAAATCTTGTAAAGGTTGAAATTTCACGTTTGTCGAGGCCAAAGTTTTGTATCTCCAATACAAATTTAAAAGTGATTAGTGCCTTACTATTGGGTTTATGGGGTCAATGAAGAAGATGGCTTGGCTAAGCACTTGGGGATGTACGCCCTTGTACTTCCGAAGTGTAGCTAAGTCAATATAGGAAAATGTCAAGAGGGTGTACGCCCTTGTACTTCTCTTGGCACAACCTTGAAAAATGTATTTGACCTTGAGAAGCAAAACTTGGATTAAAAATGTCTGATCCACAAGAGCCCTAGGGGTGTAAACCCTTTTACTTCCTAGGGTTTGCAAAACAAACCAAGATGACCTTGGAGGGTGTACGCCCTTGTAGTTCTCCAAGACAACTTGTGAAAAATGACCTTCCTTAAGCAAGAGAGAAACCTTGGGGAGGGTGTATGCCCTTATATTCCTCCAAGGGTTCTAACTAACAATAATTATGGAAAAAAGCAAGACAAAAGAAAATAAATGCAGATTTTCCTTTACCAATTCCACAAAAAAGATAGATTAAACCCTAATCTTCCAAGTTAAGTCCATCCACATGCATAAGAAAAAGTCTCCAAGCCTAGCGCATCACTTCTCCACCACCAATAGCAAAGATACACCATAACACTTGCACAAGAGATGAAAAAGGCCAAGAGGGCCAAAAATCTTAGACCAAGTCCTTCTCCACAAGGGAGAGTTATGTCTTAAAATGAGATCTTATGATCTATATTTATACAAAAATTATCCAACATGGCTTGTCCACAAAATAAGGCGTAAAACACAAGATTAGGGGTCAACAACCCTAATATTTCCCCCTTAACACAATAATATTAAACAATTCAATTAAAATTTCATCTTTTGCACAAATTAAACCCTATTCTAGGATGGCGTCACCCCTTTAGGGGACGTTTTGCCACTTTGAGGAGGTCGTTGGTGTTGGAGAAGTATGGAAGGGCCTCCCAAGGCCACATGTCAATCATATAGGTGATCTCATCATTGTGAATACCCTCTTCTCCTCAAAACTTTCAAGTGCAAATGAGTGGTGCCTCACCACCAAGCCCTAGCCCCCATAGTCATGATGTCATGCTAAAAAAATGGGACGTTTTTCCCCTCTTGGGAAAATCATTTGGTAAGCAATGGGTGGGCTAGGTCATCCAAGTCATCATCAAGGCCATCAGAGTTATCTTTCTCTCATCTGGCATGTGATCCCCTGACATCCAACCTCTGGGCTTGTAGTCCCATGGAAGCTCAGGCTAGGCTTGTTATCCCAAAAATGTCCACCAGCTAGGTCCTGCAAAGACAAATGAACATGCCCTCCAAGGATCTCAAGTCATAACATCATGATAAGTGGATTCAATCAATAAATAAGACATCTAAGCATGCACATCAAAGATTACTATATCCAAAAATTAACAACTCAAAGACACTATGGGACTTTTCAAGCTTAAGTATGGGAGGGTTGACGAGGTGTCCTATTGGGTAGGCCTTTCCCTAGGTCAAGGAGATCCTCCAAGAGGTCCCTCTCTAAGCCATGTAAAGTGTATGAGGTGGACGGGGTCAAGACTCAATGGGCATAGGGCTCATGACATCCTAGGGGTCGCAGTGTCTCATTCATGGGTTCCTTTGTAGAGGGTGTGTGGTACCTTTGTCTGCAATGCACTTTTTCCAAGCCCATCATTTTCCTTTTATCTTTCTTTCTTTATATTTTCTTTCAAAATAGCACAAGGAGAGGTTGAAGGTCACTGACCTAGCATGGTGACCAGGTGGTGGCAATGTCACCCAGAAATTCCTAATGGAAATGAGAAGGTTGGCTCGTGATGAGACCCCCTTTCTCTCAGCCATGCAACTAAGACTCACTACCCTAGTTTGGTGACCGGATAATGCAAATGTCATACCACTAGATATCCATGGACGTGATAGGTCGGCTCGTGATGAGACCTCATATCCTTCAATCTACCTTTTAGGCATTTGTTTGTTATACTATGGGTCCCCTTTTATTCAAATATAAGTGTTTTATTTCTTTCTTGGGTGATCCCTGGGAGAAGCATATGGAAGGTTCATATATGGATTTTATCTTTTAACCAACACCAACCCCTTTGGGCCTTTAGCCCCTTCTTCCCATAGAATGAGGGACAACCCCTTCTTGGGTCAATACACCCTAAAATACCAAGAGATAAGAAAACAAAGGGGAATAATGATGGAAAATGTTAAGTATGGTCGAGAATAGTACAATGGCTCATTAAGGGATTTCCCAACAACAAACCCATTCCCAAAGAATACCACTTACTAGGTCACAAAGTCAACCACCAAGGTGAAGCACGAAAAAAGGAATTTTGTCCAAGCACATATCATGAAATCTAGAGCAATCTAAGATACACCATAATCAAATGGCTTAGGTATTGAAATGATGCTCACCATAATATTGACTTGTACCTCATGGAGAAAGGCCCACTACCTTCCAGAAGCCAACTGGTGTGGTGGATGCCATCTGTAAACATGTGACCATTTGTGGTGGTGAGTGGGTTTTCCATATGTGCAAAGGGGTACTGTTGGTCATGTAATCTTTCGACACTCCATCTCTGCAACTTGAGGGCCTCGAGACATCATCTCCTTAGTTACCCACAAAATGGGGATAACAAGGCCCATAAAGGATCTGATATCAGATACATCCTTTGGGGTAGGGCAATCCATAATGGATTTGATCTTGTCAGGATTGACTGCCACCCCTTCTTCAGAAATAACATGGCCTAATTAATGGACTTGTTTTTGGAAAAAGTCACACTTACTAAACATAGCATAGAGTTGATGTTCTCTTAGTACTTGAAGTACTAGCTTACTCTTTTCTTCATGCTCTTCCCTATTTTTGGAATATATTAGGATATCATCAATGAAAACCAATACAAATATGTCTAAGAATTTATTAAGTACATTATTCATTAAGCACATAAAAGTGGCTGGTGCATTGGTTAGCCCAAATGGCACCACCACAAATTCATAGTGACCATATCTTGTCCTAATTGATGTTTTGTGGATGTCTTCATCCTTAATTCGGACTTGATGGTATCCCTACCTGAAGTCAATCTTGAGAAAATTACAGCACCCCTTAATTGGTCAAACAATTCATCGATCCTTGGCAAGGGATACTTATTCTTTATGGTAATCTTATTGAGTTGCATATAGTCTATGCACAACCTAAGTGTACCATCCTTATTTTTCACAAACAAGGTTGATGCTTCCCATGGAGACAAACTAGGCTGGATGTAGCCTTTGTCCATCATTTCATTTAAATGTAGTTTGAGCTCAGCTAGCTTTGGTGTACTCATTCTATAGGGTGTTCTAGACACTGACACCACTCTTGGTGCAAGTTCTATTGAAAAGTAAATGTCTCTTCTTGGAGGTAGACCTGGTACCTTTTCTGGGAACACATATTTATACTCTCTTAATATGGGGTGGTCCTCCAGGCTTGGTTTATTGTCCTCAACAAAGCCCAACACTTGTATTGCATACAATGGACATCCTTTTTTGCAATACTTCTTCATTTGAAGGGTTGATATTTGTCTCACTGAGACAAGATTTTGAATCCCTTGTAGGGTTACCTTTGTCCCTTCTTCATTTCCACACTCCAAAGTTTTATTGTAACAGTCCAACCTGGTTTTATGGGAATCCAACCAGTCCATGCCAATCAACAGGTCATAAGATCCTAAAGGGGGCATGTTTAAGGTTGCTTGGGTGGGTAACCCACTCATAATGAATTGGCATGCTGGTATGACCTCTGTTACTTTTCTTTTGGTTCCAGTGGCTAGTTGTACCGACCATTATTTAACATGTTTAACTTGTTGCAATTTACATTTCTCAACAATTTGAGGGGCAACATAACTCAAATTAGAACCAGGGTCAATTAAAATGGAAACTAGATGGTTGGAAATCATACCTTCCATCTCCACCACTGAAGCTTGATGGTCGGCTTGTCTATTATCCAAGGCCGCATAAATTTGTGGCATGCTCCTAGCCACATCATTGACTGTGGTAGCCTCTTGGATGTTGTAGACCCTCCTATTTTTATGTTGCCTATATGGGCAATCTCTCAACAGATGTTCTTCTCCACAACCCCAACATTTCAAGGGTTCTCTCTTTGGTTTATTAGTCTTACCTGAGGTTTCTCCAAAGGGTTTATTTCCACTCCGAGAGGGAAATCTTTTATGATATACATTTTTAGTAGGAAGGCTCATCTTAGAACCTTTCCCATAGTTCTTAAATATTGAGGGTTTAAACCCCTTTTTCTTGAATCCCGAAGTACTTTTGTTCTTCCAGTCCTCGTGAGGTTATGTCTTATTCTTGAACTGCTCATAGCAATACCTTGCCTCCCGGATAATGTCTACTAAGATATTTGTCTCATCAAATTCAATTATGTCCTGGAAGGACTGAGGAAGTCCACTAATAAATCGTTGCATCTTTACCTTTTCATCTTTGATGTAGGGCACATACCTTATCAACTCAATAAATTTATTGATACATTCCTCTATTTTGAGTTGTCCCAACTTGAGTTCATAGAAGTCCTTGGTCTTCCCATCAAAGTATTTCTCTGGAAAATACTTCTTCTTGAAGTATTTCTCTGGAAAATACTTCTTCTTGAAGTATTTCTGAAATTGTTTCCATGACAAGTCCTTTTCATGGATTCCTTTCACATTCCAAAGGTCCTCCCACCAAATGGAGGCCTTTCCATTCAGGTTAAAAATGGATATTCGAACTTTTAACTTTTTAGAGTAGTCATTGAATCTAAAGTACTTTTTCAAGACAAGCAACCAAAATTCTTCTTCTTCCCCCTTCTTAATTTCTCCATCGAAAGTGGGTGCTTTGGCTTTATTGAACTCTTCAGGGTCATGACTCTTGGAATGCTTCCTCTTCTTTTTTTTCTCTGGGAATACAAACTAGTTTTTCTACCAGAAGATTCCTTGGAGTTGTCAGCTTCCTCACCAAAGGATTCTTCCAATGAGTGTCTATTGGCTCCATGTTGGGCATTCTTTGAGGTGGTCCTCCTTGTGTGGCCACTTTCAGGGCCATTCTTTCGTATCTCAGGTGGACTATGGGTTTTCTTCATATGATGTCCGTCCACATGAATAGATGTTGGTCCATGCTACAACTGTCTTTGTATATCTGATAAGCTCTGCAATAGGACTGCATTAATTTCAGATTGTTTTTTTCTCTCTTTTATCAACCTTTCATTGTGAGCCTTACAACTTTGTAATTCTGCCATGAGGATTCTTACAGTTTCAGCCAAATATGGAGGGGTTTCCACTGCCCTCCTTTCATCAGATTCTTCCTCTCTATTGTGGGATATTTCCCCCAATTCATGGTGTGTCACCATCCTTTATGTTGTAGTTTTCCTGTGGTCCATTAACTGTTTAAGTGTTGATAAAACATTCTTTGTTAGTTAATGATCTACTAGTTTTATGAATGACAAACAGTTCAATTTTTTTCAAAACATATTCAACAACATAAAGTTTCATTCCTTCCTTCAATAGAGGTTTAAATAAACCTCTTAGGAATGGGGTAAGATAGGGTGTCAACCCTAAAAAGTTCTCTAAATAAGATTTTTAAGCGACTTGTTCATGAGCCCAAGAAGGCCAAGTGTCGTAACCATGCTTTGATACCAATTTGTAACGCACCCGATCCCTAAGTACCCTTTCTAGGGATGGGGCATAAAAAATTTTCTTACTCTAATCATCTCAAATCCCCTGCGTAGGGTCTTCATCCTCTTCTACTCGCCCATAGCTTTCTAAACGACTGCTACCAGGCTCAAGTCCGACCTTTGGTTTGCAACTTATGGCCTCCCTAAGTCCTTCGAGCATTATTAGTTAAGGTCCACGTGGCACCCACGTGGGTCCATCTCATTCATACCATCTCCAAGTTCCTACCTCCCAAAGGGAAGGTCCATCCATCGTTCAATCCAATGGTGGTACTTGATCCTCATCTAACACGCAGGTTATAGGGGAATTCAATGTTCAGTGCTTCAGCATTGAACACCCCTCTTCCCGAACTCCCGAAGGAGCTCAGAATCTCCCCACATGGCTCCAACCTTCGATCCTTTCCACTTACCCACGACACTGCATCCCAAACCTCCAGAGTCTCAAAGTTCCAGACTCTGAAAGGGTCTACCCTCACACATGGTGATGTGCTAAACGTAGAGGCAAGGACAGGTGGGTCCCGAGCACTCCACTCGCCAAATGGACCAAATAGGTAAGTGCCAGGGGTGACATGCAGAAAGGTAGATATGACACATGGCCCCTACAGTGGGTGACACATGTCACATTTTAATGGGCACATAAGGCTTGTGGAATGTATGAATCCAGGTGACATGTGGCACGTCAATCGTGGGTCCACATAACTCTAGACTGATGGCCTTTCTACACCCTTAGATCTCTTGGTCAAGATGCATCCACGCATATCCCTTGATCGAGGGCTTCTGTTACTTCATAACTTTAGCATTTGATTGATCTATGGTGTAACTTCCTCCTTACTCCCAGAGTGGTCAGCACCGGGATGACCATGGCCTAGATCTAATGGTCAGGGGAGATCCTGAAGGGTTCCTAGATCTATGATCCTCGTCACTTCGTCGCTCTGGCCTTCGGGAGTTTCGACGTTATGAACACTATGCTCTCCCGAAGCAGGAGTTAGTCGAAGTAGCACATGCAGGTCCCTCCACTGGATGATCATATGGTTAAGAGGGGTTCCTAATGAAATCCCTATATCTGCAGCTCTTGTCACTTCATAGATTTGGAATTCGGGGATTTTGGTGCTTTAACATCCCTATTCTCCCAAAGTACAAATTTGTCGAAGTTATCCTCGGTGTAGATCCAACGGCCAAGGGGACTCCCGAATACCCTCATATATGTGGCTCGTGTTACTTCATGATCGATGAATGAATCAAGGTTTAACGGTGGGGTGGGTCTATCTTCCACAGTTAGGGAAACCTCTAGGCGTCGGTTAACCTTATGGGTAACCGTAACCATCAGTTGCCTTCGACCGGTTTACAAATGGTAAGGTCATAGCATTCTGGAGCTCCAAACTCCCGGAGTTCTGAATCAGAAAGGCTTAGCTCCTTTTTGGGTCTAGCGCAGGGTTCCTTGACCTTGGTCATATGGGTCCTCTGAAAATATTCGTAGGAATTATGCTAATTCCTTTAGTCATAAATGGGTTAAGGACATGGTCATGATTCCTCGGTCACACAGGTGAAGGGTCTGAAGGAGGTGCCCTCCTTCCACAAGGTTTGAACTTGGTATTCCTGCGAAGGTATATTCTAGAGGTCTGCAGGACTTAGGAATTCCAGTTAGTCCTACCTTGACTCTCTTGTGGACTCATGTCCCAAAATCTCTAGTCGTTAGGCTGAGGTAAACAAAAGACCATTCAAAAGCATGGGTTCACATATAGACAATAAACGTTTCTTCCTTAATCATTCAATATAGAACTCAGTCATAACCATATATATGCATTCACTCACCATTTCCATTTCAACACACAAAGTATGAAAATACTTATTAGAGAACCAAAGTTTGTGAATCAACTGTTGAAAGGGGTGCTTGTTTCCACCCAAACATAGGAACAAGAACTCCTAAACGGATTTACCATTGGCCACACTTGAGCTAGAACATGAAGCTATGAGAAAGACTCTTTCTTCTTTCTCATAGACAGTCAGGGACGAAGGTTACTCTCCTCCTCCCACAGTATCTCGACCACCGGTTTTCTCTGTACCAAGCAAGGAGGCCTGCACGAGTACTTCCACAGTCACTCGTCAAACCCATTTATTATCTTGGAACAAAAACCCTGCCAGCAACTACTTGTGCCCATAATGATCTTATTTCACATTTCTCCCTCAAACCAGAGAGCTTCAAGTGCTCTTATCTATTCTCGAGATTGGTCTTTTGACTTTGCTCTCTTTTCACCCCCCATGAATTACCTCTTTTCTTTCCTTCCTTAGCAAGGTTGCATGGGTCTGAAGCCCCAACTCGTGGTCAGGTATGGAAGTCATGCAAATGGGTACTCTATCCCATCTCCTCATTAACTCTCGAGGAGGAGTCTTCTAGCTACCAATCTGACTGGTAATTAATTTCTAGTTCAGACGACTATTCTAGTTCTGAGCAATTGATCTGAAAATAAAAAAGGTTTGTGTATACAAATTTGCAAGTGAAATATTTATGTGACTTAGGAAATTGGATCAAGTTTGCAAGCACATAAAATTAATGAGTTTTTACTTAACATGAACAACATAAATAGTCATAAACAACCATCAAAAGTAAGCACATAACACAACAAAATGATAAAGGAGTTCACCCCTCTCTTGGGCTACATCTCCTGGTCCAACTTCCAATGAATAATTTTCACTATATGATCAAAGTGTCAAAATCAGTGATTTACAATGCTCAAAATTCAAAATAGATGGCTTCAATGGCTCAAGAATGTCCAAAAACCCATAGTTGGGCTCTTCCTACACCTGGTTTGGAAAAAAAATGAGAAAAATACACTCCCTGGAAGTTTTTTCCAATAACATGTTGTACCTGCTAACCAAAATGAACCTCTGTCCAAATGAACCCGACCTCTGTATGTTTCCCATGCCAAAAACTCAGCACACGCATCATTCTGGATCCTCGACGGAAATGTAGCACCGTTAGAGCATTAACACCTAACCCGATGAAGGTTGTGGCCGTGTGGCCCGATGTGGCCAAGTACCAACCTACTTTCCCACGCTTGTCCAACTGATCGTTGGTTACCAAGCGCTCATTATCATGTGGTATGGTTATGACATAGTGTGACCAGGGCTGGGGCTAAGCCCTAACCCTTTTTCCGCCCACTCTAACCGTAGTTCAAACTTAAATACAAAGTGTAATGTATAAAGGTTAAGAAACAAATGTAGACGGGTTGGTGGCTTGGACTGTGTAAATACTTTTCCCCCCACAGAGGTCCCAAGCTCAAACCCCATGAAATCCAACAAAATTTTAACACATCAACCAATTATGGGGTGCCATGTGGCGGCCCTTGGTTGGGCCACATGGCACCCTTCCATTTTCCCTTTACACTGACATGTGTCAGCACACCATTGGTACATGTCCTTGCCAACTTAGCTGCCAAATCACCTGCCACATCAGCTACCCAATCATCTTGTATGGTCATACGATCAACTGCCACGTGGCCTGTACGGACTACACAATCAACATTTTGAATGTTTCGAAAAGTGGACAGAACGCGATATCTCAGCCATACGGACTCCATTTGAGCCCATTCAAGTTGTGCTAGGCTCATGAGAACAAGATCTACGCAATGAATCAATGTTTGAGCAATTTCGGGCACTTTGATTTTTGAGCATTTTTTGATCCCCTGGATCACTCCTCCAATTGGGAAGATTTTGGACCTCCAAAAGACTACTTTTAGTCAATTTGAAGATGAGGGTACAGTTCCCCCACCTTTCCAACCTCAATCGATTTAACTTTTCTTGGATTTGTACCTTTGAGACCAACACAAATGTATTCCACATTCCCTTGTTTTGAACTTCTTATCTTTCTGTCAAGTATTGTATCCTCATGCAATTCTAAAAGATGTTCTGGCGAGAAGTCATCTATAGAAGGAATTTGAACATGATATCCTTGATCATCAATCAAAGGAGGCTCATACAATCTTAAATTCGCAACATTAACAACTGCATACATTTGCATATAAGGAGGAAAATCCAAACATAAGGCATTGTTACCAATCTTTTCAAGAATCTTAAAAGGTCCATATCTAATTGGTTTCAGTTTTTTACCTTCTCCTTTAAGTCTCTCCTTTCTAATGTAAAGCCAAACTTCATCTCCAACTTGGAAACTGTGATCAACACGATGCTTGTTATGTCTTGTCTTGTACTTGGCTTGGCTCTTTTCCAACTCTTCTTGTACCATTTGATGCACCAACTGAATTTGTTCAATGAACTTCTTTGCTCTATCAATGTCATAATGACCATCAATAACAATATCCTTCCCAAAGATAAAATCTAAAGGAGATTTTTTCAAATAACCAAAACATGCCTCAAATGGAGATGTTTGAGTCGATGAATGCTTAGCCTGGTTATAAGCATGCTGAATGTACTGTAGGTCCTCATCCCAAAGCTTAGGATGTTTGCTGCAATAACCACGAAGAAGATGTACTATTGTTCTATTCACCACTTATGTTTGACCATTAGTTTGTGGATGAAATGTTGTGCTCTTTTTCAGCTTGGTGTCCATGAGTGCCCATAAGCTTGACCAAAAGTTCCAATAAATCCAGAATCTTGATTAGAAATAATGGATTTGGGCAACCCAAAATGTACCCATACATGCTGAAAGAACATTTGTATCGTTTGTTCAGATGTAACCTGCTTCTTACAAGGCATCAAAATACACATTTTGCTGAAACAGTCAACCACAACATAAAGATAATCATGATTCTTTTTAGACATAGGTAATCCTCCTACAAAGTCCATGGAAATGCTTTCCCAAGGACGAGAAGGAACCATAAGTGGAGTATACAAACCCAACTTTCTATTGCTAGACTTACTTGTAGTACATAAAGAACATCCTCTTACATATTTTGAAACACTTTCATTCATTTTAGGCCAATAGCAATACCTTTTCAAATTAGCCATCGTTTTTCCTACACCAAAGTGGCCAGTAATAAGAGAATAATGTGCTTCCCTTATGATGTTGACTCTTTCACCCCGTGGAATACATAGCTTGCCAATATGACACAAAAGCTTATCATGCATATGGTAATCCAATTCCTAAACTTGGTTAGAATGACACAAAGTTGCATAAACCTCTTTAAAATCAACATCTAAAGCATATTGTTCAACATAGCTCTCATGCATGGTAGAATTATGCTTAAGAATAGCTAAAGCACTAACAATAGGACTAGAAATCATATCAACAACTTTGTTATAAATGCCTTTCTTATACCTGATAACCAAGTGGAATTGTTGTAGGAAACCCATCCATCTGAAGTGCCTTGCTTGTTGTAGCTTTGTTTGTGATTGTAAGTATTTCAATGGTTGATGATCTGTGTGAATAATAGTTTCTTTTCCCAATAAATAATGTTTCTATTTTTTCACACTTTGCACCAATGCATACAACTCCTTATCATATGTAGGATAATTAATCACAACACCATTAAAAGTTTCATAATGAAAACAAATGGGCTTACCATGTTGCAACAAAAATGCTCCCATTGCATAGTTACTTGCATCTGTTTGTATCTCAAATGGATGTCTCAAATTAGGAAGTGCAAGAAGTGGAGTTGAACTAATCTTCTCCTTCAATGCATCAAAATCTTTTTGTTGTTTGAATCCCCATTGGAAAACTTGCTTGATGCTTTTCACTGCATGTAATGGAGATGCAATTGAAGAGAAGTTAGCAATAAACTTTCTCCAATATTGGGTTTCTCCAAAAAAGCTTCTTACCTCTGTCACATTGTTGGGCTTGGGCCAATCTAAAATGACTTTGACCTTGGAAGGATCTATTTTCATTTCTACTCCTCCAACAATATGTCCCAAGTAAACAAGTGAGGTATTTCCAAACTCACATTTAGACATCTTTAAAAACAAATTTTCTTTCTTCAAGACATCTAAAACTTGATTTACATGCCTAACATGCTCTTCACGAGATTTTCTAAATATCAAAATGTTATCCAAGTAGAAAAATACACAATCATCAAGAAAATGCCTTAAATCATCATTCATAACTCTCATGAATGTAGCAAGAGAATTACAAAGCCCAAATGTTATAACCATCCATTCAAACAAACCTTTATTTGTTTTGAAAGATGTCTTCCATGTGTCTCCTTCAACAATCCTAATATGATGATATCCACTTCTCAAATCCAACTTAGTAAAATACTTAACATCTTTCAATTGATCAAGCAAATCATCGATTCTAGGAAGAGGATGACAATTCTTTACCGTAATCTTGTTCAAGGATCTGAAATCTACACACATGCGCCATGTACCATCTTTCTTTGGTACCAAAACAATTGGTGACCCACATGGCGATTTGCTTGGCATGATAACCCCTTTGTCAAGCAACTCTTGGATTTGTTTTATAATTTCAACATTCTACATGACTGGCATCCTGTGCATACCAATGTTTGGAAGAGGACAATCTTGCTGCAATTGGATCTCATGTTGGATACCTCTTTTAGGAGGCAATCCTTTTGGTTCCTGAAACATCTCATCATATTGGTTAACAACCTAATATAAATCAGATTTTAACTTTGCATCAGAACCTTGGAAAGCTTATTTTTCAACATTGTCTTTGGGTTTGATCATCAAGAGTACAAAGTTCTTACTACATTGACTAATCTATTCATTTGTCCAACATTTACAAGTGACAAATTCAACTTCTTTGTATGTGCTCTAACAATGTAATCAACTCCATTTTTAAACAAATGATATTTTTTCTCATGAATATGAAATATGGCTCTCCTATCATATAAATATGGGCTTTCCAACACAATACCACAAATATCCAATGGAATAACATCAAGCTCTACCTCATCTATAAAATTTGCAGTGATGACAAATCTACGTTTACATCTTTTTGTCACATGCAATTTGGCATTGTCACATATCCAACCTAGAGGATATGGTTTAGGATGAGGAGTAGTTTCCAAATGCATTTTCTTAACTGTGTCTTCAAAAATGAGGTTTGCTTGAGATCCAATATCAAATAGAGTATCTATCTTGGTATGCTTTGAAATAACCCTTATGTGGAAAAGCTCTATTCTTTCTTTTTCATGTTGAGTTTCATTGAGGCAACTACTTGAAGAACTAGTACTTGCAATAGATTCCTTACCTTGAAAACTCATGGTTGTGATTTTTGTTTCATCACCCAAATCGGATCCTAAATCATGTTGTGTAGTTGCAACAGTCTTTGGTTTAGTTTTGTTGTTGAAATTTCTGGGTCTCATTTCAGGATGAAGTTTCCAACAATGGTCTTCATCATAGCCATCTTTTGAACAATGTTTACATGAGAGTTTTTCTCCCTCTTTCTTGACTGGAGCATTCTTCTTTCCATTTCCTTTGAATTTCCTCTTTCCCTTGTCTCCATTAACAAATGGCTTCTTGTTTCCCTCTTGAGGAGTATTATTCCCTCTTGCTTCCAAATGAGTTTCCTATACACAAACTTCATCTAGATTTGTAGGGTTAAACATGAGAATTGTGTGTCTCAAATAACTATGCAATCCTCCATGTATTTGAGTAAAGTTTCTTGAGAAGATAAATCTATACCCAAAATCAAAGCTCTTCTTCTAAATTCTTGAGTGTAGCTTTGCACACTTTTCCCTTTAGCTTGTCTAATTTTTTTCCAATCCATGATAGCTTTCTGCATGTATGCTAATTGATAAAATTGCCTTTTAATTGCAACAATAAAATCATTCCAAGAGGATAAAAATTTATCATGTTTCTTCATGTCGTATTGAGTTTTGGCTTCCCACCAAATGAGTGCTGCACTTTCCAATATAAGAGAAGCAAGATGAATCTTAGTTTCATCCTCTTGGATTCTTTGTATCCTACAATACACTTCAATTTGACGAATCCAATTATCCAATTTCTCAACATTTACCCTCTCCATTGTACATAGACAATTCAAACTTAATATCAAGCTTAAGAAAAGGATTTTGTGGAGGAATTTTACCATGCTCTTTTGGAGAATTTGGAGGTGGTTGTGAAATGGTAGAAGAAGTGAAATATGGAGGTGAAGGAGGTGGAGTATCACCATTCCATTCATTTACTTTTGGAGTTTTATTGCCACTATATTCATTACCACTTGGAGGATTTGAGCTTTCACCTTGCAACCTTGCATTCTTTTCTTCAAATAAAACTTTCACCATTTCTTTCATATCATAAAAAGATTTTTTGAAAGTTTCATCTTCTGAAGTAGGGATTTCATGACTCTCCTCATGAGCCATACTTGGTGAATGCTTCCTTGAAGCTTGAGGTGAATGTATAGTTCTCCTTCTTGAAAGTTGATAACTTGGATCTACAATTTGACCTTCTCCTCTTGTGAGCTTCAACCTTGTAAGCATCAGAAAACAAAACACTTGCAAACAATCAAACCTTCAAAAACCTTTTCTCTGATACCAACTTGATAGGAAAATGAAAAAGGTTTGTGTATACAAATTTGCAAGTAAAATATTTATGTGACTTAAGAAATTGGATCAAGTTTGCAAGAACATAAACTTAATGAGTTTTTACTTAACATGAACATCATAAACAATCATAAACAACCATAAAAAGTAAGCACATAACACAACAAAATGATAAAGGAGATCACCCCTTTCTTGGGCTACATCTCCTGGTCCATCCTCTAATGGATCATTTTCATTATATGCTCAAAGTGTCAAAATCAATGCTTTACAATGCTCATAATGCAAAATATATCGCTTCAATGGCTCAAGAATGTCCAAAAACCCCTAGCTGGGCTCTTCCTGCACCTGGGTTGGCCAAAAATTGAGAAAAATACACTCATTGAAAGTTTTTCCCAATAACTTGTTGTACATGCTCGCCAAAACACACCTCTGTCTAACTGAACCAGGCCTCTGTGTGTTTCCCATGCCCAAAACTCAACACACACGTCGTTCTTGATTCTCAGTGGAAATGTAGCACCGTTAGAGCATTAGCACCTAACCCGGCGAATGTTGTGGTCGTGTGGCCCCATGTGGCCAAGCACTGAACTACTTTCCCACTCCCGTCCGACTGACTATTGGTTACCCCACGCTTGTGGTCATGTGGTATGGTTACGATGTAGTGTGACCAGGGCTAGGGCTAAGTCTCGACCCTTTTTTCGCCCACGCTAACCGTAGTTCAAACTTAAATACAAAGTGTAATGTATAAAGGTTAAGAAAAAAATGTAGGCAGGTTGGTGGCTTGACCTGTGTGAAGAATTTCCCCCCCACATAGGTCCCGATTTCGACCCCTGCAGACTCCAACAAAATTTTAACACATCAACCAATTACGGGGTGCGACGTGGTGGTCCCTGGATGGGCCACATGGCACCCTTCCATTCACCCTGTACATTGACACGTGTGAGCACACCATTGGTCCACGTCCCTACCAACTCAAATGAAAAATCACCTACCACACCAGCTACCCATTCAGCCTGTATGGTCGTACGATCAACTGCAACGTGGCATGTACGCATTGTACGAACTACACAGTCAACATTTTGTTTATTTGGAAAAGTAGACAGAACACGATATCTCATCCATACAGACTCAGTGTGAGCTCATTCAAGTTGCGTTGGGATCGTGAGGACGAGATCTACGCAATGAATCCATTTTCGAGAAATTTCGAGCACTTTGATTTTTGAGCATTTTTGGATCCCTTAATCAGCCATTAAATCCAGTAAGGTATTGGTTTGGTGGGGGGGTCATTTCAACCATTCCTGGTTCCCCTCACCATCTCTCTCATAGCACCATGGTCTATCTTGGCAAACCCCCCTTTCAACAATTATACAACACTTATCCATTTTCTATTTATAACAGAAAATACATACATTGACCTTTTATAAAAAAAAAGGTTTATCAAATGAAACATTCACACATATGTAGTCTGCCATAGTCTCTTGGCCAATTATAGTTATATTTACAAAAAAACTCACCAAATGTAAATATGACACACATACGAATCTCCTAAGGCTGCCTTATTCAATTTCGGGCGGGTCTAGGACTTGAGACAAAAAATCAATTTATTAAGTAGCATGATGTCGATACTTCTCGTGAGCATACAATGCCCACTTATCATAATACTTGCAAATAAAGTGTTGGTGTGCCCTTTTCCTAGCATCATGTGGGATTTGATACCATGTAAGATGTAGTGAATGACTGCACAGAAGATCTAGCTAGAAAAATAACATACACAACTTGCAAAAGTGAGAAGAATTGAGAAAAAATGGAGTGAAAGAATGTGAAATTGTATTAACTAAATGAAAGAATGAAAGAATGATAATTTACACATGATATACTATGCATGGCTCAACTAATGTGCAATAGAGGAGAATACAATGAACCATAGTGGTGGTCTAGAGAGATCTGGACACACATAAGCAATTATCAGAGTTAACTGCCACCTAGTCCTAGTCAACTAGTCACGTAGTCCTCGATTAACTGAACATACCGAAGTGAAATGAGGAGAAGATCAAGAATGCACAAGGATTGCACCTTCCTGGTGATGATCCCAAGGTAAGTGCACATTCATGGTGATGATCTCGAGGTTACTTGTTGATAAAACCAAAGTTACCCTGAATGACTCCACTCTGCTAGTCAACTAAAGAGAATATTCTCCTAGAATGTAGGAGAGCTTCTTAAGAAATAGGAGACCCTCAATAATGACTAATAAAAATAGGAAAATAAGGAAAAATATCCTAGGTGTGTGTAATATATCCAACACTTATAATAAGTCTCATTGTTTATCAAATGTTTTCCACTCAAAAACATTTATTTTCCAATCGAAAGGGATCGGGCTGCCTTGCAACCCTTGTTACTATATGCAATATCATAATAAAT
>JZKD02S1922929.1:200687-212881 GCA_000966675.3 Picea glauca
TTCTTCATCCAAATGATCATTATGATCATACAAATCCACAATACCTATAGCAACATTCACAACAACTACATCAACATCATGATCATCCTTGACTGCATCAATATCCGCATCGTCATCACCATCCTGATCATCTCTAATTGCAACAACATCATGTACTCATTCAACATTTGACACTTGTTCCTTATTATCATGTAAAAAACCATTGCTCACAAATGTAATTGGTGTACAATAATTAGGAATATGAAAAATGTTGTCATCATCCTTTTCATATCCTAAACCATATCAATTCCTTTTTAGCTGCAATTCTTCCCAAGATCTAACAATTTTAGTTGCATCATCCTCAGCTTATCCTTAGTTGTATTTATCATGATGTCATTCTCTGTCTTTTCAATGACTTTATCCAACTCATCGCCATTTCTCTTAAGTTCATTATTCTCCTTAGTGTCATCATCTCTTGTTCTAGTGTCACAAAGTAATTCATCTTCATCTCATTTAACATTTTCATCAAAGTCCTTGATTTGATTCATAACCAAAACATATTCAATGCCCTCTTGTTCATTGTCAATAGGTAATCCAAACAATGGATTGTGTTGAAGAAGTATGAAATTAGAATGTTGATGCCAGAGAAGACTCAATTCATTGGATAACAATTTGTTGTGAATTTTAAACATATCGACCTTCATGTGCATGTCCTGGAAGCAAGTAAACATTGTAGTGAGAGTGCAGTTGTTTATTGAAACTATAGATGCAGAAGTGGAGTTGATTAATGTGTGTAGTAGAGAAAACATTTCTTCAATCATAACCATGATGTGAGTGGAATATTCAAGAAAAAATTTGCAATTGTATGACCTCTTTTGAACTCTCTTATTCAATTTTAGGTGGGTTTTATGAACACAACTTTGAAATCCTGTTTGAACCCAGTGATTCAATTTCAAGTGGATCGTATAATGGACGCAACTCAATGGTGTCTTCAAAAATTAAAAATTAAAACAATGTCACCAAAAGAAGCAAAAATACTCCAAACTCTTGCACAAAAAAACTTTACAAATTGTAAGTGCAATACCATTCTTTGTGTGGAAAAACACAACCTTAATAGACCTACTATAGAAGATGTTGATATGGTTTGTTTTCCTTCTTGAGATGAGATTGCTTATGCACTTTTATATTTGTGTTTGACCTTTTTTACCTTTAATTGATTTCATTTGTTGCAAATGATTGCGCTTTATGTTGTTGTATGTGTATGTGATGTGTGTGAACAAGAGAAAAAAAAACACACCAAAGGTTAATATGACACACATATAAATCTCCTAAGACCCCCTTATTCAATTTCGGGCGGGTCTAGGATTTGAGAAAAAAAATCATTTTATTAAGTAGCATGATGTTGGTGCTTCTCGTGAGCATACAATGCCCACTTGTCATAATCCTTGTAATAAATCTTTGTAATAATCCTTATTACTCCAATTACATCAACAATATAAATGTTCAAAATATTACATATGACTTTTGAAACACCTTATGATGCCTTACAAAAGCGAATTAAAAAATATAAAAATACATCCCTTTTAAAAAGTACCATTACACTTATTATCCCCTAAGACTTGAAAAAGATTTATCATATACCCTTTAGAAAATCTTTCATAAATTGAAAAACTTTTATCATATTCCTTTATGATTTTGTCTGAATTTTCAAAAACTTTGATAAAGTAAACCAAGCCTCTAATTTTCTTTTCTTCGAATTATGCATCTCCTTTCTCAATGTGCCCATTCAACTCTAGCAGTAGCGTTGTCCAAGTTTATGTCTCTCTAGCGTTTGATATAAATAAAGCAGGAAGTTCATTTTCCAAATGTAGAATAAGCATAGACAAAAAAAGTCAAAATATACCTTAAATTGACGGAGATTTACTATCAATAAGCACTGTGAACAATTTGATTTTGTCAATTTATTTCAGTTCTTTCGCAACCTTCTTTTAAATGGTAGTGATCCATCCATAATCACTACAATTGACATTCATCAGAATAAACCTCTCAAATAAATATAGAGCACATTTTCTCCTCTTTCTTTGAGCCTTAGAAAGAACCCTCCACGAAAATATAAAGGAAATAATCAAACATGTAACATCCCCAACCACCCTAAGCTGGGCCACGTCACACAAATTCAACTTTTGTAGCTCCTAGTCAACCAAACTGTAACATCCCCATCATACTACTGAGCAATGTACTATGAATTTTCACTGTGCAAATTCTATTGTAACACAAGTCCGCACAATATCACTTGAAGTAACGCGCTAAACTCAAGCTTGAGTCACACCACGCAACTTATAACAACGAAAGAAACATTCTTTTTTTAGTACAACCTTAAGCAGTGAAAGTAACTCACTAATTGCGCACACCAGCATATTGATCACATAGCATAAGTGCACGCACATCCATCTAGGTGTCATTCACCACTTCTGATTTCATTGTGCGTAGGATCTATTCCTTAAACGCACACATGAATTCCATCCTCTTGGTGCACACAAGCTACAATCCTGCACACCAGCCACTCGATCCTCTCCTTGATGACTCATAATCAAAATCACAAGGTTAACTTAACAGGCAAGACTATCCACATAGATCATATCCATGCACAACTAGAATTACAGACTATAAGCACCATACTTACATGTGCAAGCAACATTAAACAGAATAAAAACAAATACTTGTACGCAACAACATATAAGATTTAACCCGTGTCAAACATAGATAAATAAGCACATAGTAAACAAGACAAACACATAAAGAACACTTATCTTTTATGAAAGTCATCAATTGCGCTAAACCCAAGCTTGAGTCGCGCCACACAACTTATAACATCGAAATAAAAATTCTCTTTTTAGTACAACCTTAAGCAATGAAAGTAACTCACTATCTGCGCACACCAACTTACAGATCACATAGCATAATTACACACACATCCATCTAGGTTTCATGCACCACTTTAGATTTCATTGTGCACGGTGTCTATTCATTAAACCCACACATGAATTCTAGCCTTTTGATACACACAGACTACAATCTTACGCACTAGCCACTCAATCCTCTCCTTGATGGCTCATAACCAAAATCACAAGGTTAACTTAACATGCAAGACTATCCACATTGGTCATATCCATGCACAACTACAATTACATGCTATAAGCACCATACTTACATGTGCAAGCAACATTAAACATAATAACAACAAATACTTATACGCAACAACATATAAGATTTAACCCATGTCAAACATAGATAATAAGCACACAGTAAACAAGACAAACACATAAAGAACACTTGTATGTTATGAAAGTCATCAGTTGTGGTCTTGACTAAGACGTTCCTCCCAACCATAGCCAACCATAGACGTTGTTGCTCATAATATTTTAGCAACAAGTCACCCCTGAGCTGGGGCTCAACTCCACCAGGGAAAAATGCTTCTAGTGACACACTAAAGTCTAGCTCTCAACATAATTGCTCAGTTCTAGGTGCCCGCTATTGCAACTAGCCCACAGTCTGTCATTCCCCACGCACCTGTCACACCCAAGGATGTGTGCCCCTTCTCTACTCAACAATCCTTTGGTTTCCCCACTTCCCTTCCCAGGGTTACCAACAACAGGTTGGAAAAAAAGTCTCTGAGCCCTGCGACTAATGCTGAACGCACCAGGGAACAATTCTCAGCAATACACTCACCTGGAGAGTATGCTCTCAAGTCTCAAAACCACTTCACAACAACGAATCTCTCACCCAAAGTGACTGCTCATGGCCTGTCAACCCATCTCCTCAACAATAAAATCATATTACAACACTACAACTCCTTACAATCTTCTCTATGCAGATAAGGTAATAATCAGTGTTTTCATACAATCCGACCCCCTTCTGCTCACAAGAGCCTGAAAATATCCATAATAATGCAATAATTCCCAAAATGCACTAAGGCCAACAATATATATTGCATGCCTTCCACTTGACACTTGTCACCTTTAGAAGTAGCTTTAATCCACTTGGTGACTCGTTCCCCACCCTCGAGAACTTAGGATAAAAACATATCCACATTACACTTTTCAGAAATATTATTAAAATATTCCCCCCTTTTCCCTTTTTCAGTGGAGTTGGCCCCCCATCTCTTTTCATCTGAGTTTGACTGCATGTAGTGATGAAATATTATATTAATAGCCATGATTATATTTACATGGATAGGTGCGCTGGCCTATCTGTGTCTCAACTCACCAACCCAATAGTCACACAGGCTCTCCAACCGCAAAACATATACAACCATATATATACATATATATAACTCAACTCTGCGCATATCCAGGTCATTACCGTGCACTTACCCAAGTGAGCGCAACATGGTGCAATGTGTGCACTTGTCTAGGTGTGTACAACACACAAAATGTGCACACCCTATATTTATAACAATTCTCCGTGCACTACTCTGATGCATGCAACACCAAAACTAGGTGGCAACGACTCATCAACCTAAATATACATTACATAAACCATTAATACCAACGACTCACCAGCTTATATATACAATTACAAAGGGTTCATGGTCAGAGACATTACATTCCCCTCCCCCCTATTTATGCATTGTCCTTAGTGCATCATATACACATGTACATACAAAATTTCAAAAATCATCAAAAAGATGAGGATACTCTGCTTGCATAGCATCCTCGCGCTCTCAGGTTGCATCCTCGGGATCGTACCAGGTCCAATGGACCTTTACCAACTCCATGAATCGATTCCGAAGCTGCTTGATTTTCTGATCCAATATACAAACCAACCGCACTTGAAATCCGCTTTCTAGCTCCACCTGAATCACATTCCAATCAATAATATTATTAGCATCAGGTGCGTACTTCTTAAGCAATGACACATGGAAAACACTATGAATACATAAGGACGCAGACAATGCAAGTATATAAGTGACATGACCAATCATTTCAAGGATTTTAAATGGACCACAATAGCGTGTTGCTAACTTAGAACACTTTCCCAACTTCAGGGAACTACACCTAGCCTTCACTTTCAGAAACAAATGATCACCCACTTTAAACTCTCTGTGGGTTCTTCCTTCATCTACGCAATTTTTCTGCCTGTCATGGACAACCTTTAGATTTTGTCTTATCTTTACCATCTTCTCCTCCATTTCCCAGAGTGGATCTGGCCCAACTACTGCGCGGTCTATTGGGTTGTCCCAACTCACTGGCGTGTTGCACTTTCTACCATAAAGTGCTTCAAATGGGCTCATCTTTAAAGATGCTTGATACCCATTGTTGTAAGAAAACTCTACCAAATGCAAGTAGTCTTCCCATTTCGATGGATTGTCCATCACATACATCCTGAGCATATCTTCAACCACCTGATTTACCCTCTCGGTTTGACCATCTGACTCAGGGTGATATGCTGTGCTAAAATTCATATTTGTTCCAAATCCTTTGAACATCTCTTTCCAAAAGTTCAAGGTGAACTTGAAATCTCTGTCAAACACATTTTTCTTAGGAACACCATGCAACCTAGCAAATTCGCGTAAGAAAATATCAACAATGTTAGTTGTCTTGCGCGCTGACTTTACTCGAATAAAATGGGCAACTTTAGTAAGCTTGTCCACCACCACCATAATAGAATCATGTTGCTTAGAAGTCCTAGGCAACTTAGTTATAAAATCCATCGTCGCAACTTTCCACTTCCACTCAGGAATGGGTAAGGGTTGTAGCAAACTAGCTGGATGTCTATGCTCAGCCTTGACCTTCTAACATTTAAGACATCTCGCAATAAAATCTGTAACTTCCTTTTCATACCTGGCCAAAAGTATTGCTTATTGACTGCAACAATTGTCTTTTGGTAACCTGGATGTCCATCATAAGGAACCTTATGCATCTCTGACAATATCAGAATTTTCAACTCCTGATCATTTGGCTCATAGACTCTACATCTATACATGAAGATTTCATCATCTCTTAACTCATAACCTTCCAAATTATGCTTCAACATACCTTGTTGTAAGGTCGTCTTTATGTCCATACAACGAAGATATGATTTGGAAACTTCCATAATTCTATCACACAAATCTGTCTGGTACATGCTAATGGTTGTAGCATGCATCTCATGCATCCTCTTGCTGAGTGTGTCATCCACCTTGCTTTCTTTTCGTCTGATATGCTTTATACTAAAGTCACATTCACTAAGGAAATCTAACCACTTGCTTTGTCTAGCATGCAAACTTGATTGTTCAAACAAATATTTCAGACAATAATGGTCGATTCTCAACTCAAATATTTTACGCATGAGATAATGCTACCATATCTTCAAGGGATGGACTATAACTTCCAATTCTAAATCATGAGTAGCGTAGAGCCTTTCATGTTCTTTCAACTTCCTTGATTCGTAGCCTACCACATGTCCATTTTGACTCAAGACTTCATCGAGTCCTTCCTTGCATGCATCCGTGCACACAACAAAGTCTGCATCATGATCCACAACTCTCAAAATTGGTGCACTTGTTAACAAATTCTTCAAGTGCTAAGAACTCCTTATGCAATCCAGGGTCCACTCAAATCATGCACCTTTTTTTTGTAGGGATGTGATTGGATGCACAATCTGTGAGAAGCCTTCAATAAATCTTTTGTAGTACCCTACTAGTCCCATAAAGGACCTTACTTCTGTGACATTTCTTGGTGTTGGCCACTCCTCAATGGATTTTATCTTCGTTGGGTCCACAACTATTCCTTCTTCTGAAATAATATGACCCAAGTAATGAATCTGTCACTGATAAAATGAACACTTGCTCAGTTTTTCATAAAGCTAATGCTCCCTCAACACATGTAACTCCATCCTCAAGTGTTGCTTGTGCTCTTCCTCATATTTTGAGTAAATGAGAATGTTGTCCAAAAATACGACGATGAACTTATCCAAGTACTCTCTGAAAACTCTATTCATTAAACACATGAAGACAATTGGTGCATTTGACAACAGAAATGGCACCACTATGAACTTGTAATGACCATACCTTGTTCCGAAGGGATTTTTACTGATGTCTTCTTCCTTAATTCTCACACAGTGATAACCAGATCTGAGATCAATCTTGGAAAATATCCTTGTGCCCCTTAGCTAATCAAATAGATCATCTATCATTGGCAAATGATACTTGTTCTTCACTGTTACGTTATTCAACTGCCTGAAGTCGATACACAATCTTAACGTACCATCCTTCTTATTCACAAACAAAATTGGTGCACCCCAAGGCAACACACATGGGTGTATATACCCATTCTTTAGAATCTCTTCAAGTTGCATTTGCAACTCCTTCAATGCTGGCGTGCTCATACTATAAGGAGTCTTGGATACAAGTGTTGCTCATGACATCAAATTTATAGAGAAGTCAATATCTCTCTTCAGAGGCAATCCTGATATCTCTTTAAAGACATCCTCAAACTCTATTAGCATTGCGTAGTCTTCCGCACTTGGAACTTTATCCTTATGTGCCTCTTCCATGTTCACTGTGAATACTTGACATCAGTTCCTGTAAATTTTCTTCAAGTGCAAAGCCGAAACTTATCTGATAGTCACAACTCTTGGAATTCCTTGCACTGATCTCAAATTTCTTTCCTCATCCAAACAAATAAATGCCTTATTGTAACAATCCAGGATAGCATGGTTAAGTCCAACCAATCCATACCAATGAGGAAATCGTACGAGCCCAAAGGTATAATATTCAAACCAACCTTTGTGAGCAGTCCATTCATCTCCATTGGACATGCCTTAACCATCTAATTATTTTCCTTTTTGCTCCAGTAGCTAACTGCACCAACCACGGTTTTCCAAGATTGCTTCTCAACAAATGGAATCTTTCCACCATCTTAGGATATAGATAACTATGACTAGCTCTTGATTCAATTAAAATATAAATAGATTGGTCATTAATCTTACATTCCACCTCGATCATGTGCGACTGAAACTCAACTTGCTTGTTATCCAACGCGACGTAAATCCTTAGCACATTTCTACCCATGTCATCCATTGTCGCAACTTGTTGTACACTATGTGAAGTCCTCACTTTATCACCCCTTTGAGGGCTATATCTGCGCATATGATTTCCGCCACAACCCAAACACTGCATAGGTTGTTGCCATGAATTTTGTCCCACTATTTCCAACATTCTAGGGTCTTGGAGGGTTGACTGTCTTTGCACAGTATTGCTGAAAAATGGTGGCTTAGCTCCCGTCTTCCCCTGTTCCACCTTACTTTTCATCTTGACTTCCCAAGGCTTTTGGAAAGTCGACCATGATCCCCTTTGTTGCTCATAAAGACACTTAGCGCGCCTTATAGTTTCTTCCAATGTCTTAGAGTCATCATATTGTATCTTGTCACTGATAAATGAGGGAAACCCACTCAAGTACCTCTGAATTTTCACTTGTTCATCCATGATAAAAGACACATATTTCAGCAGCTCTAAAAATCCCCTTTCGTACTCGTCTATTGTCATGCTCCCAAGCTTGAGTTCGAAGAACTCCTTCATTTTCCTATCATAGTACCACTTGGTTAAGTATTTCTTTTGGAAATACCTCTTGAACTCTCTCCAAGTCACTTTCTTCTCATCAATGTGTTGTACTTGCACATACCGATTCCACCACATTGATGTATTTCCTTTTAATTGATAAATAACAATTCTCCCTTCTACCTGTGCATAATAGTTATGCAGCTGGAAATACTTTCTCATACCTAGCACTCAATTCTTCGCATCTTCATCTTTTTTGTTCTCACCATCAAAGGTAGGAGGCTTGATCTTATTCATTTCTCTCTGTAGATCGTCCACCCCAGTGCTTCTCTTATGTTTTCCGACAAGAGATGGGTTCAAACCACTGTGTGCTTTCCTGAAAGAATGCTTACCAACACTTCTTTTTTCTCTTATTTTCTCATCATGAGACATGCGACTTCTTGATCTACTCGACTCTCCTTATCTATCTTCTTTTCTATTATTTCCATACTTTGCATCAATTTGACATTGAAGTCATCTTGTTGCGCCTTGGCTCTCACAAGCCTTTCATTATCATCCTTATAACTCTAGACATCTTTCTACGGTACTTTTACAGTTTCTACCAAGTTCATGCACTCCCCCTTGGATTATGTACCATCAGCACCCAAACCGACATACAGATCTCCAAATTCATCATTAGGACTATAAGTCCTCTGCGTATCTTCCATGATTTTACCCTTCTGCATTGTCTATGTCCTGCTATAATCGTTGATATTTAAGCAAAATGTGCAGAGAATTAAGATTTGTTAGACGATTTCATGCAACGTCTACATAAAAACTTTGCACCATTTTGTCAGCAGAATATTTCCCTCAAATTTCTTCGATGATTTTAACATCCCAAACTCGAGTGCACACACCCACGCATCCCTATCTTTGTGTGCATCACAACTTTATACCGCGTATCAATAGTTTTCCACGCAAACTAAACTTTGCACTGGCGACAACAATTCTTAACGCACACATCTATTCATGCTAGACTCTGACCCATACAAGTCCAGTGTTGAACCCATAGCTCTGATACCAGAACGTAACGTCCCCAGCCACCCCAGGTTGGGCCATGTCACACAACCTCAACTTTTGTAGATCCTAGTCAACCAAACTGTAACATCCCCTGCATACTAATGAGCAATGTACTCTGAAGTTTCACTGTGCAAATTCTACTCTAACACATGCACAATATCACTTGAAGTAACGCACTCAACTCAAGCTTGAGTCACGCCACACAACTTATAACATTGGAAGCAACATTCTCTTTTTAGTACAACCTTAAGCAGCGGAAGGAACTCATTAACTGCGCGCACAGACATACTAATCACACACCATAATTGTGTGCACATCCATCTAGGCGTCATGTGCCACTTTTAATTTCACTGTGCGCGGGGTCTATACCTTAAACGCACACACAAATTCCCTCCTCTTGGTGCACATAGGCTACAATCCTACACACCAACCACTCAATCCTCTCCTTGATGACTCGTAACCAAAATCACAAGGTTAACTTAACAGGAAAGACTATCCACATTGGTCATATCCATGCACAACTACAATTACAGGCTATAAGCACCATACTTACATGTGCAAGCCACATTAAATAGAATAACAACAAATACTTTTACACAACAACATATAATAATTAACCCATGTCAAACATAGATAAATAAGGACACAGTAAACAAGACAAGCACATAAAGAACACTTATCTTTTATGAAAGCCACACTTATCTTTTATGAAAGTCACCAACTGCGACCTTGACTCAGAGGTTCCTCCCAACCATAGACGTTGTTGCTCATAAGATTTCAACAACAGGTCACTCCCGAGTTGGGGCTCAACTCCACCAGGACAAAATACTTCTAGTGAGACAGTAAGGTCCGAATCTCAACATAATTGCTTAGTCATATGTGCCTGTTGCTGCAACTAGCCCACAATCCCTCATTCCCCACGCACCTGTCACACCCAAGGAAGTGTACCCCTTCTCTGCTCAACAGTCCTTCGACTACCCCACTTCCCTTCTCATAGTTACCAACAACAGACCAAACAGGAAGTCTCTGAGCCCTGCAACTAATGCTCAACGCACCAGGGAACAATTCTCAGCAATACTCTCATCTGGAGAGTATGCTCCTAAGGTCTAACAACCACTTCACAACAACCAATCTCTCACGCAAAAAGACTGCTCACAGTCTGTCAACCCGTCTCCTTGATAGTAAACTCAGATTACAACACCACAACTCCTTACAAGTTTCTTTGTGCATATAAGATAATAATTGAATTTTTCATACAGTCTAACCCCCTTTTACTCACAAGGGCCTGGAAATATCCATAATAATGCAATAATGTCCAAAATACACTAAGGCCAACAATATATATTGCATGCTTCCCACTTGACACTTGTCACCTTTAGAAGTAGCTTTAAGCCACTTGGTGGCCCGTTCCCTACCCTCGAGAACTTAGGATAAAAACATATCCACATTACACTTTTCAAAAATATTATTAAAATATTCCCCCATTTTCCCTTTTTCAGTGGAGTTGGTCCCCCATTTCTTTTCATTTTGTTTGCACACAGTGATGCAATATTATATTAATAACCATGATTATATTTACATAAATAAGCGCGTTGGACTATTTGTGTCCTGGCTCACCAGCCCAATAGTCATACATGCTCTCCGACCTCAAAACATATACAGTCATATATACACATATATATAACTCAACTCTATGCACATCCCCGCACTCTTACCCAAGTGCAATGTGCACACTTACCCAAATACGCGCAACATACAAAATGTGTTCACTATATATTTATAACAATTCTTCATACACTACTCTAATACGCGCAACACGGAAACCAAAACCAGGTACCAACAACTCATCACCCTAAATATACATTGCATAAACCATTAGTACCAACTACTCACCGGCTTATATGTACAATTACAAAGGGTTCTCGATCACTTACATTGCAAAACATAAACATTAAGATCCTAACAAAATGCATGTGTTAACTTGCTTGCTTTCTCGTTTTGTTTTTTAAGTATTAAATAGGGTTATCTTTACTGCATTTATAGCTTTGCATTCGTTGCATACGATTGCAAGAGAGTTCGCGCCCATCCGCTTCTGCTACCAAAAAAAAGATGACTTCAGCGACAAAAAGATTCTTTGCTTCTCATCTTTTACACAGTTATCTGGACTTGCAGACCTGCATATAGGGGTTCCATTGAGCGAAAAGAGCAATCACAATAAACATCATAGAGTTTGTGGCGATCCTACTGGCAACTTCGAATCTGGCGTAGAAACAAGAGCACTACATGATTGCAAGAGAGTTCACGCTCAATTGATTAACCATAGAAATCACAAGTATGGATTTCACCACGGACGTATGGATTTGATGCCTGGAGTGGATGGTTTACTGTAACTATTAGTTTATTGTGCGCAGATCTTTGTTGGCACACTATTCCTACATACATGCAGTCTATTGACACAAAATTCATGCATACACGCATTCTCTTGAGACATTATTCTTGCATACACGTGCGCAATTTCTTCGACCTTTAACACAAGATTGTTGGCAAAACCCTAGTTTCCAAGCTTGAGGCAGATTCTTTGACTTGGGCAGAAAGGCATGTGATTTTTGGTTACCGT
>JZKD02S1922929.1:213964-228863 GCA_000966675.3 Picea glauca
GAGTTGTGAATCAAAACAACTTTGAGAGATAAATATGGTGTGCCTTCTTTGAGTCAAACATGACTAGTGAGATCTCTTCCATAGAAGCTAGGGAAAAACCTAGCAACCAATAGAGAGAGTGCTTAAGTTTCATCCTTTTTTCCATACAAAAGATTTAATATTGTATACAATTGTCATAGTGTTTCTATAACATGCCCTCGTCAGCTTGCCTTGTTATAGCCAATGGGCCTTTAACAATCTATTAGGCTACCCGGTTCCAAAAGGAGGCTTGCGCCTTTGCATCATTAGACACACAAAGTTTGGCAAGGCTGAAGATCCAATAGTTCAAGTTCGACACCCAAACAAGTATTTGCAATGCATATGTGCCCCATCCCATAACAACGATAGAGGCAAGGCTTGAGGAGAAAAGAGTAGAAACAACCCCCTTGCCATTGATGTGATTCAAAATAAAAACAAAGCATTTGACCAAATAACACCAAGGGTCATTTTAAGCATAAAAACATAAATCTTAACTTCCTATAAACATGATATATCTAAGTCAAGGATCAAAGTTCTAATCCTTCAAACCATGGATTTTCTATAAGGATCTATAAGTCCCTTAACATTCAATGAAGTTAACTTCACTCAAGACCACTTGCAATGTAATGCATATCTTCTTTATCGCCATTATTCGCTAGTAATTCAAAGCATATCTTCTTCATCACCATTGTCAATAAGCTTGGTTCAGCGCCCCATGGGATTCAGAGAGACCATGCTTTTGAT
The DNA here is from genome assembly GCA_000966675.3 of Picea glauca. Lineage (NCBI taxonomy): Eukaryota > Viridiplantae > Streptophyta > Pinopsida > Pinales > Pinaceae > Picea > Picea glauca. The sequence goes on from JZKD02S1922929.1 coordinate 214,727, forward strand.
ATTAGAAGCCTAGATCCAAGCATCCAAGGCATGAACCATGCGTTGCTTTGAAAAATCCTCGAAATTTGAGGCCTCGTGAGGATTTGACAAAGAGCGCAGAGAGCATGTCCTTCAACCTCCACCCTGAGGGGAGAAGGCTTGGGATGGGTACAAAATCTATCTTCCCAATGAGCAAAGTCACATGCTTATTAGGGGTCAACATTGAAGCAATGATCAACACCAATGGGGCTTTTGGGTCACAGTTTCCTTATTGCTCTAAGAACACTCTTAGACTGCTTGTACCCATCCATCCTCATTATTAACTTAAGAGGCATTTTGACCCTAGGATTGAAAAAAATATGAGCAACAAGGTATCAAGTTTGAGCATAAAGGCACAATCCCGAATTCTATGATCTAAACCTTGACAATAGAGGCAATTATTTAATAGGTTGATTACTTTCCAAGTTGTTTAAGAAATACAACTGCTTTGGAAGGCAAGGACAACACAATTGGGCAAATTGCACATATAAAAGTGTTTAACTCATAAGATCAAAACCACTAATATGCTTCTACAAAGCCAAGGACCATGAAACACAAATGGTTGCATAATGGGATACAACTTGAAAAGAAAGCTAAAAAATGCCTTTTGTCAAAAGTGCTCAAACAACATCCCTATGGCTTCCAAACCTCCTTGACCCAAGGCTTAAAATAATGACCTTTTGAGAAACTCAACCGAAGATATACCCAAGAAGCTAAGCATCATGTGTACTTGTACCCATGCCTGTACCCATGAATTGAGAATGTACTAGTACCCTCTCATACCTCACCTTAGCGTACAACACCTTCACATACCCTATTGAACAATGGGCGAATTTGGAGTAGCCCAATTTTGGGTATATTAACATTGCTTTTAGCATAAAAGAGTTCTTTAATTGTTAAAAGACCCCAATAAGGCTGCCGCTTAAGGTGGGCCTAGTAGGCCTAGTAGGAAACCCTAAAACAACTAAGTGTTGCTCCCTTATACCTTAAAACCCTAGTTTCATGCTCACTTTTGCATTTTCATTTTGGCTATGTGAGCTTAGAAAAGACACACAAAGAAGAGGAAGAGGGGCATTGTTCATTGTTTTGATTGCAGGAAATTAGTGTTCAGCAGTTCAACATAAAACCATTTTTATGCTTCTCAGCTTTCTTCACTGAGTCCCCACAGTTCAGTTTCATCAAGTTTCATATATTTTTGTTTGTCATTTCTACACCATGTTGGAAAGCGAAGGAATGACATTTGATGAATGATGGACACTAGAGTGATTTGAATCTAAAAATGAATCTGAATCGTTGTTAATTTACATTAATTTCAGTTCTCTTACTTTTTCCATCTCTTATTGTTTATATAAAATTTGATATATGTACCCTGTCTACCTTTTTCCCCTGTTTCGAAAAGCATTGAGGCAACTTAGCTGAGAAGTGTGTGCTTTCTAAGATCATCAGACTTGGGCATACTCATCAACCGGTATTTCCACAAGAATTTCATCAGGGGTAGCTCATTACCTCGTGAAACACCTTTGTGACAAATTTTTGAGGGACCTTAGACAATACCATTGTGCTTGCAACTTTCAACAGACCAATTAACCCAAAGGGATGCCATAAATAGGCACCCAATGGCCTTGCAACTAGCAAGAATATACACTCAAGGCCACTGCTGGATAGTTAATATGTCAAGACAAACAGGACTGATTCTAAGGGCAGTAGGACCACTAATCTGTCAAGACAAACAGGACTGAGATTAAGGGCAATATTGAGAGACAGAGGATGAATGCAGTGCTAAGCCACCTTTTTACGGTATTTGATAAATATGTGCTTATTAAAGGACATAATGTTTTGATTTGAATATCCATGTTCCATTTGCTTGAAAAATAAACAAGCATTCAAATGAAAACATAGTGTAATGACATTATACAGCTGTAGAAGTGCTTGGCATTTGCATTCTTAGTCCTATTAAACTGGTTTCATAGTTGTTCAGGCTTTAGCTGACTTTGTAACCATAAAAACTGATGACTAAAAGAAAATAGATTGCCCAAGAATCTGCTATAGGACTATAAAGATTCCATTCTTGTTGCATTAGAATGTTAAATTGAATGCTTTACAGAGCAGAAATAGGCTGTGTGCCCATCGGCATCCAGATGCACTAATATTGAATTTCACATAAATGGTCAAAAAAACTAATGAAGCCCCTTTCCAATCTATACAGGGTGCACCACGAAATATAGTATATACAAGCTCAATAAAAGGTTGACATCCTGGCTGTGAAAAATTAGAATACGAAACAACTATCTCCCTGTATGCGACCTTGTCATCAGCTGCACATAGCACATCGAGCATAATTAGCAGCCCATAATTGTAATAAGAAATATTCAATTAAATTGCCTTCTAAAGTAGCTGGTTCAAAGCACATAATGTACATAGGCATTGCTTTTAAGATCCCACCTCTAATCCAGTGATCTCTCTAGCATCCGTCTCTGTATTTTGGACATCTTCCTCTAAAGCAATTCTATTTGGGTTATTTGGATCTAATCTCATAGATTGTTGATAAATGCGCAGGGCAACAATCAAAATGAAAGCTGCACAACAAAGTAAACTGTAAAATGTGATGCTCCCTCCTATTCACCAAATATATATTCATGTAACCCTCATAGATTAGCAAACTCCAATTGGGTTATCTGGTTCCAACTTCTATTCTCATGACTGCTTATAAAGGCACAGTGCAACAATCAAAATGAACACTATACAACAAAGTAAACTGTAAAATGTGAGACATCTATCCACCAAATATAGATTGACATAACCCTCGTAGATTTGGCGTCATCAGAGGTTACCTCCTGATATGCGGGCTGCAGCTGAAGATAAGTTCCAAGCAAGAGCAGCTGATGAAGCTAACACTGCTTTCTTGTGGGAACAAGCATTCCATATTTCCCAACAACGAAGCAGTAAGCTTTGACCTAAAGTACATACAAAGAGGCCTTAAGAGAATGAAACAAAATTAAAGAACTGACCAATATAAGTTATTTTTATAAAGAGAACTGGAAGCATACCATATCCATGCAATTGGGCAGAATAGCAGGAATAAAGTTTGGGGATGGTGAAGATAAGAAAAAACGCTGCATGCAAAGATAATGTCAATGCTAGTGACATGAAATTCACTCTGTGAATCTCAATTCATGGCATGTAAGTATGCATTTTCTAAATACAAAGTTTGTATGTGAAATCATAAATGTACCAAGCCTGATCAGAGTCCATATTGTCATCATGTGGCCACATTGAGCTAGCAACCACAGAACAGATGCCAGCTGCATAAAAAAAAAGCACATAGTAAATACAAATAAAATTTTAGGAAAATGCGAGAACATTCCGAATCCAAAATTATATGTAAATCTTAGCTTACAAGTAGCCTACAAGGAAAAATATATGGAATACTAGCTTAGTATGAAAGGATGAGTTATTCCAAAGTCTTCAAGGTGACATGTAGAGTATAGCTGAAAAAATAGGCTGGAGGCAAGGCACAGACTTCCAAGCAACTAATATCAAAATAAACTCTTGGAAAATAGAGAAGAAGGAAGAAGATTGAAAAATTTAAACAAGATTTTGATCTTGTGGATGTAATTAAGATTCAAGACTTGCGCACTGAAGAGAGAACCTTCAAAGTGGTAGATGGGTCCCCAGAAAACAGCTCTCTAATTTTTGCAAACAAGGCATTGACTGGAGGAAGAATCACTCGAATGACACGAAGAACGTCTGCTTCACATAGCTCATAGTTTGTGAAACTAGTGTCCAAGTCAACTGCCCCCCTGCACATTAGACGGGTATCAATATCAAATTCAATGCATTGCTGATACACCTCAAGAACATCCATTGGAGGAAAAGTAAGAATGTTACCTGCGAATAAATGACTTATAAAAGAAAACAACTGCCAGATAAAATAAGGCTGAGTATGAGAGTATGGTCACCAAACTGCAGAAATAAAGGATTGATCTTAGATGTTAGGCAATACTGATGTGCATCTTCAGTTTCAAAGAAATATAAGGGAAACCACATACCTGAAGGGAAAATCACGTGTGAAACATGATGATAAGACACAAAAAGAACCTGACCCAAATATAAAAGCAGATTTTGGAGGATCACTCCACATGACCAAATCAGCTGGAACCAACATAACATAGTCAACATCTGGTAAGTAAATCATTTATTGGTCAACAATGTCTGCCATATGATTAGAAGGGAAAAGTTTCTAAATGCTTTATAAATGCTGAAGTGCTCAAAGAGTAGCATGGTTTTATACTCATATACTGAAGCCAGTTTGTTCTTTCCCGAGTAGCTTTGCCCTCTGGAACTGCAGATGAGAGAAAAACAGAAAAAATATTAAAAATCTACAGGCAGATTCATAACTGCTACTGCATGCTCATCCAAAAGGATAAAGTAATTCTTCCAAGGACAAGGGAAAAAGAAGGTAAATTCAAACCAGTTTTTACAGCTACACTGATAAGGAAAAAGTGACAATTTAATTTAATGAAATAGCACAGTGCACTGGTTTAGAAGTTAAAACTTTTAAAGTACACTAGAAATATTGCGATTGAATGGACGATGTTTCATGCTATGCAGTTTTCCTACCTAACCCAATTTTATAGTTAATGTTATGGAGTATATCAGTCCAAAAGCTAGGGCCTGCATGAACACTAGTAAACTAGTATAAACAAAAATCATGATCAACCATTTAACATTCAGTTTATGATATCACTTCATAATCCGTCACAGTACAACATCAGTGTTCCTCGTAAATAATATTTTATTAGCAGTTGGTATATTCGTACAATTATTGGCTTATGTTATTGTTCATATACTTGATATTTTTGGTATAGCATAGCAGGATTGGTACATCCTCTCTGAATAATTGGAAGCCTTGCAGGAAAAACGTATAAAAAAATCTAATTCCTAGTCTTGTTAACAATGGGACGAACAATTATGTACAAGGAAAAGAAATATGAAAGAAACTATTGGAAGCTTCATAAATGGAGGAGTAGTGTGTAGCTAGGATACCAAATAATAGCCAAACATCAAGAAGATTAAATTCCTCATATATCTCACCTCTCCTGGACTTCCTAGATTGTGAGGTGTTCCTGGATTGCTCTGGACATTGAACATTAAATTTCTCCTGTATCGTGACTTCAGGAACAGCTACAGGCAGGCTAGTATCCGGGGCTTTTCGTTTATGTTGTCGAGTATTTGTCCGGCTTTGCCCACGCCGAGTAGCTCTGCCAACTGCTTCAACTACTACATTATCACCTTTCTCAGTAATCTCCTGTAACTCCATTCTTGATCTTCTGGTGGACCTCCCAGATTTTGAATGGTTCTTCTCTAGTTGGCACGGGCTCTTCTCCTTCAATTCCAAATCATCAGCCTTGGGCTTCTTTCTGAGATCAATATCAAGTTGTTCTTCCTCCATGGTACTCATTTCAGCTTTGGACCTCCGAGAACCATGAGGGCTCTTATCCCTTGCCTTGGAGCTAGTCCTTGCAAGAACAATGGAAAGTTCTTCTTGAGGAACAGCGTCCACGGCCTCTTTTCGGGGGCTTCTTCTCAAAGATGCCCTGGTCGTAACAATTTCTTGTGAACTATCAACAGAACCCACGTGAGATGTGTTGTTTTTAGGGCTCCTCAATTTCTGTTTACTCTGCTTTGGCGGCGGTGGTGGTGGAAGAGCATTTGAAAGATTAATGGGCATGTTCTCATCGAAGCCCAGAAGCTCTTCTCTCTGAAGCATGTGATACATTGTGGCTGTCAGGGCCGTCTTTTGACGAGGTCTCTCTGCCCTCCCTTCTCCTATAGGGGACTGAGACCCTTCCCTGCCAAAACCTGTCTGCATTCTTCAATTATATGGATCCAAATGTTAATTCAATGCCCAGACCCAGCTCTTATCTACAAACCCTAATACCCAATCTAAAACCCAAAACCCCAAAGCCCAGATACTAGCACCTCTTCAAACGGCTTTCTCCATGATCCCCAACGGTCACCTCCAGTAATTCAACACAAAATATGCCTCTGCACAAAGATAAAAACACTTTCCTCCTCGATCATGGGCCCCCCTACTTTGTTGACATATTATCACAAAAGATTTCAAACCCTAAACAGTGGAAGTGTGAGGCATATTCTATGTATATATCTCCAGACTCCATCCATTAATCTTTTTTGCAAATGGGTATTGCAGATGTAACAAGAATTGCATTCATGGCAATATTCTCATGTCCATAACCCGTCAAATCGAATTGGGTAGTTGCAGAAATAGATATAATCCTTAAATCAAACAGAAAATATTGAAAAAAACTTATCTGAAAGCCGCTCCTTTTTCTTCTGTGTTCTTCAATCCGACAGTTCAAGCCAATAAGGTTAGCAGGCCTAATAGCAGAGGAGAAGCGAACTGTGGATGAAGACAAAAACCACCTATAGCCGTTAGATCGCACATTTTTGAATTCAAATATTAAAAGCTCGAAAAGAATAAACCGATTTGATAGAAAATACTTGGATGGGAAGTGGTGGGGTTACATAATAAAATGCAGCGGGGTAGACTCTTTCAAACTTTGTGAAGACATGCTCCTTGGAAAGCACAACCTGGACCCATTCCATCGGTTTGTGTGAAAAACGCTCATTGATAATCTCGATGGAACCTATACGTTTAACAAGTGATAAGGATCGGCATTCAATAACATTAAATAAATTTCTTTACACATTAACCATCATGGAGAGTTTTTGTAAAGATGGAGTCTTAGAGTGACCTTTTCCAAAAATGTTGGTTAAGGCTCGTCATAAAGTAAATATGCCCTCTAGTGATCGAATTCTAGGCTACATGTACTAATGTTGTTTGGGCTAATCCAATCTTGTTCAACAATAGGAGGAGAAGTATATATGGAGGTTGTAGAGTGAACTCAAAATCTAGAGTGGTGAAGACCAAATTTTCAACCTCAAGGATTCATTGTTTGTATTGTTCAAACAAGTCTTATAGACATGGAATTGATCATAGAATCTTTCGGAGGACCATATGATAAAATAAAAGATAAAGCATGGGTTTAAAGACTATGAAGATGGTATTGAGCCTTGTTTGTTCACTTGTTAGATGAATGCTTGGGCAGTGGTGAAGGCCAGTGGTTCATGGGCGATGGTGAAGGGCACTTGTTCTTGGGTGGTGGTAAGCAAAAGGTAGCAATGACAAGTAGAAGGTGTATCCACAAAGTACAACAGATCCATATACATGTTTTCATGTGATAGATTGACGACAGATCAACCATCTGAAATTGATTTATTATCTAGCATTGGACAAAGAAGTGTTAATGTACGAGATATTACCAAGAATATTGCCACCACCCCGTCAATAAGACTTCAAAGTTAAAATCCAATAATATGAGAGAAAAATAAAGTTTTTTATTTATTTTAATTACAATAAAAAGTATTATTTAGATTTACTTATGTTGAATATTGTAGAAAGAAGAAGAAGTTAAAGACTAAACTAATAACTAGTCATTGCTATAGTTAGACAAGAATTAATAAAAGTTTTTTTTTTGTTATTTAATTTAATATTACTATTTACATGTCACATAACTTGGGGAATGGGATTTGGATTTAACTAAAAGGAAAAAAATATTTAAAGTTATTTTGGGTGCATTTAACTAGAAGAAAAAAAGTGTTTAAAGTTATTTTAAAATATGGAAATAAATACATTAACATTTGGTTTCAAAAGAGTTTAGGACCCTGGATAGGGTGTGAGCAGGATCCATGTGTCCATGGGAGAAGATGGTGCCTGCCACCTCTCCACAGACCACATGACCAGTACATGCAACATTCCCCATTCCTTTATTACCCCGAATGACTACTAGTCGCCTTCATTTCTGCGAGATCCTAACTAACTACTCCAACGTGCCTCTCTCTAGCTTTTCATCCTCGCGATGGAGGAAGGATGTTGGTCATCACCTCTGCACGGCTGTGAACATCATATCCAGTTTTGTTATTATGGCGACGCTCCTCAGCGGGACCATCACACTTCCTTCTTTCATGTTTGCAGCTCGTTTAGTTTGTAGGCATGTCTGGTCTTTAACTCTCGTTGGTGGCTCGTCTGCTTATTCTCGACTCTACCTTTCATTCTCTCCACTTGGCCAACCCCCACCGCCCTGCCTTACTCTTTCTCCCTGTTGGTTATGCCTCGGCTTCGCGGGAAGCCAAAGCGAGGTCCTATCTGGTATCAAAACAAAGTGGTTATGGTTAGTCGACCCCCTCCTGTCCTTGCTCCGTCACCTAGCTCCTTGCTTTCCTCCTCCACTCAGTCCTCTCTAGGTCAGAGCGGTCTTCTGCCTCTGTCTTCAGAGTGGGATTTTCATGTGGTGGTTTGATCTCCATGGTAATTCTATGGGCTTCACTCTTGGCCCAATCCAAGATTTGGCCTCATCTTCACAGTCATCCTTGGTTCGCCCGACGAGTTCACCTCAACACTTTGTCCCCCCGACACCACCCTCCATCCCCTTGCCACCACCCTCCATCCCCTTGCAACCACCCTATGTCCCATTTCCATCTCTGGAGGATTACCTCACTCAATTGGAAGAGCCTCAAGGCCACACTCATTTATCCTCATATTGTGCTTCATGCTCAAGAATACGCGAATTGGTGGCGATATTACGAGACCTGGTCTTTGCAGTCAAAAAGAACATGGATGACCTGCGCTTTCTGCTGGAACACATGGACAAGCGAGGGGAGAAAATTGAATCTCTGCTCGCGGCACTGCTCAACTCCCTGCACTCTCCAAAACTGGCTACCAATGCTCCAACCGCTTCAGTGGCGTTTTTTGCTCCAACTATCCAGGTGGTTGCCGAGTGAGACGTGTACAAACACGAATGTCAGATACCATGAGAGTTGGCAGGCGTATAGGTGTCAGCTTGCATGTTTTATTTTGTTAACTATTAATGTTTCTGAAAGCTTCAGATTGGACCATTTTCAACGCCTAGCACAATTTGTCCATTTTGTTTGTCAGGAGTTAGTCTTTTTTGGGCTTATAATTTGCATGACTGGTTCGGTTGAATCGTTTTCCCTACAAGCTTATTCAGAACATGTTGTTTAATTTTCAGTTGCTCATAGAGCTAAGAGACTGGCTGAATTGGTTTCCCTTCGGGGCAATTCAACACAAACAATTCCCTGATATTTCCAACACTACTATAATTTTGTTTCATGAAAGGTAATATATAGATTCTTACTTAAAAAAAAAGAGTTTAGGAAAAAATGAAAAGCTGTAAAAGTTTAAAGAGGGATATAATAAGTTTGATTAGAAAATTATTAAAAAATAAGTGGTTAACTTCAATATTTTTCATCAATTTTATAAAAAAATAAAATTAATTTGAATTTTGTTGGAAATTATAGTTTTATTTAACTAATCGAAACTTTGATTATGGAATTGAATTTTTCCTTTAAGAGTAAAGTTATTTTAAAATGTTGGAAATAAATAGATTAACAATTGGTTTGAGGGGTTTAAGGAAAATGAAAGGTAAAAGTTTAGAAGAAGGTGAAACATTCCACACTTTCATTTTTTTTCTAGTTTGTCATCATCAATATTAGGGGAACCAATATTTGTCCAAATTGTATTTTTGGATTGATAAAATTACTCTTTTTAATGCAAAAATGGATTCAATGCATTCAAATTCCCTTATTGTAACTAGAATGTGCAATGTTAACATCTAATATTTGCAATTCCATCAATTCAAAATGATTCTTGTTAGATTTCAAGCCAAAAATGCCAAACTCCCTTTCTGTTATTTTTAACAACTTGGGAAAAGACCAATTTGTGTTACGTTTAGACTATGTTGGGCCCCTCATTTTAAATTTTGATACAAACATGTTATGGCAATGGGAAAGGACAAAGTGGCATAGATTTAGCAAACAAAATATGGGAGTCGCACCATGTAGAGAAAAGACCATTAGTAGCATTAAGGAGCCTCAAAGCTAAAGGGAGATCAAAGCCAGAGCAACAAGCGAGATTCTAGGTGATCAAAGGATGGAGTATCGAAAGGACGAAGACACCTAGCTAAAGCAGAAGTAGATAACAACGAGTTCATCAAGCTAGGATTCAAAGACGACTAACAACCTTACACATTTTGAATGTACCTTCTCACTCGCAAGCACAAGACTATATATTGTAAAGGCTTTGGCTTGAGAGAGGGTTAGTTATTGGATGGTTGTTGATATGGTTAATACTTTTGTGTTGTTATCCTTGTTATCCATTATTATTTATTAATATTTTTGTTACAATTATTGTAAGGGGTTTTGAATTAATGTTGGTTCTACTCACTAGTGACGCATTATGTATGGTTGTGCGGTCTTAACCCACCAATAGATGACATATTGGTTTGTGTTGAAAATAAATGGAATGAGGCTCCCATTTAAAAAAATTATTGTCTTTCTTTTATATGGTGATGATGTATTCTATCATTGGTCCTTATCTATGTTGTTGAATAATGAAATTTGTTTGGATATATGTTGTGTGCTTAAGTAAGATGGTGGTTTTGGTTGTGTTGGTCCTTTGATTATTGAATGCATTAATATTAGTCGTGATTTGGTGGACTAATTGTTGCTTAATAATTAAGGGGTAAGTATGGGTAGTGGGATAGGTTGTCAGTTGTGACAGTCATATTGTGTGAGCCTTATACAAACTGTAGTCTCAACACAGTGCTTCAAGTGAGACTTTCTCCTTCATTGAGATTGAAGATGCTAGCGCTTAGACTACAGAGGACCCCACTTTCTTGGAGATAAATGTGGACATTGGTCTAAAAATAAGCCAACAAATGGCTCTATTTCCATATTTTTTCATAATGTGTATGGAATTCTAACAATATGAGTGACAAGTTCACCCAAAGTTGTGTAGAAGATTGTGGTTCAAACAGATTGATCTTTTCAAGAAGAAGTGCACTAAGAGTTGTCTATCCTACAAGATGCATGAAAACCATGACAACTATAAAATATTTTGGGCAAAGTTCCTAATGGTACTATTTGAATGGTTGAAGAGGTTAGGAGAACCCCTACGACCTATGTAGAAGAAGAGGAGAGAGATCTAGTGGAATGTCCAAAATCTAGTTGCATTACAAAGATTCGATCATGAGGTTATGAGGGTTGTCAATGTTTGGGTTAAGATCGCAATAGAAATCTATGCATTTAGTTTGTGATGGAGTTGAACTAATATTTCTTAAGAGAAGAGGATTAGTTCAAGAAGGGAGCTCGTAGAAAGCTAGTGAAGGAGGTCACAACTTGGGTGAATATTTTCTTTGTAGAGGAGGATTACATGCCCTTCAATCCACCAATCATGGCAACATAAGCCCTTCTGCATGAGGGTCACCTAAGATGGAGCTAATGAAAGTAAATAACTAAAGGAGGACAATACCATGAAGACAACACATTCTCTAGAGAGAGTGGAATGAGCATTGAAAAGGGATGTGATAATGAAGAAGTGGTGGTTGAACACAATGTGGGAGGCTCGTCGAAGTGAGGAAGTAGTGAAAATAAAAATGGACGGAGAAGGGAGTATCAAAGTGCATATTAAGGAATTGGAAGGGTTACGAAAACAAGGAGAAAAGGTGGGTCTGTTGGGTTGTTATATTCTTTGCGGTGAAAGTCTAGTCGAGGTGGATCGATTGACATTTGAAGTCGAAGAAATCGACAACAAGTCGAAGGTTGAGGTGGTTCGACCAGGTAAAGTCGAAGTTGAAGATATCAATAGCAAGTCGAAGGTCGATGTGGTTCAACCGGGAAAAGTCGAAGTCCAAAACATCAAAAACAAGTCGAAGAGGTCAACCAACAAGAGGTCGATGGGAGGGCGCATGGCAACTGACTGAAGATCGAATGAAGGTCGACTGGTATGACTGGTAATTCAATTTCGCAGTTGACTGTAACCAAATCTCGAGAATTGTGAGATTTGTAGCCAATTATCTGCCTGGATCTGTAATTGTTTTTGGGTGCTTTTCTTTAGGTTTTTTCCTACTGTAAAGCTTATAAAGAAGGCGTGTTGTAATGTTGTAAAGGATTAATCAATAATTGTAGAATAATTAATCTTTAGAGGTTGTTGGTCATGCAGATGTAATCCAAATTGGCTATAAGGTTGTTCTTGTGTAAAGAAAGAAGTTATGATGTCTATTGTGTCTTAGGTGTAGACCAAGGTTAGACATGTAACCTTTTATTCTAAATGAATAAGACAACAAGAGAGAAAGACGCTCAAAGAATGTTGGTTTTCTCATTTAGGTTTCCAGGGTAAAATCTCTATGTACTATGTGTTTGCTTTGTCATTTACTTTCTTGTTTAAATCTTTCTTCCTCTCTTTTGCTAGGTTTAGCGTGGAATTGTTCCTCATTTCCTAACATGTGGTATCAGAGCTTGGTTTAACAATCTTGGATCTGAGCTAAACCCTAGGTTTAGTAAGAGTCATAAGTCATAAATATTTGAAGATTGTGTTAAAGAATGGCGAGCAACTCGAGAATAGAGATCGAAAAATTCAATGGCCATAATTTTGAGCTTTGGAATCTTAAAATTGAACATCTCCTTGTAGATAGAGAACAATGGGCAACAGTCTGTCGAGGTACCATTCCCACACGTATGCCGACAAAATAATGGCAGAAAATTGAGAAAATGGCAAGGAGTATGATTCAAATTTGTCTTGCAGATTCGATATTGATGAATGTCTCAAGTGAAGATTGGGCCAAGAAACTGTGGGAGAAGTTGGGAAGTTTGTACGAGTCGAAATCCTTATTAAATAAGTTGTTTCTTAGAAATAAACTGTATCTTATGAGGATGACTGAGGGTAGTTCGATGACTCGACATTTAAATGTGTTTAATACCATTATAAGCCAATTATCTTATGTGGATATTAAAATCACTAAGGAGGAGAAATGTGGTATATTATGTTCTTTTCCAGACTCTTGGGATAGATTAGTCATGGCTATAGGGATAAATTCGACCACATTAGCGCTAGAAGATGTGGTTGCATCTCTATTGTCAAAAGAAATGAGAAGGAAGAACATGGAAGGATCGACTAAAGATGCATTAGTGGTGAGAGGTCGACCGACTGGCAAAGGTAAAGGAAAATTCTCTGGTAGAAAGTCTAAGTCGAAGGGTAGATCTAAATCCCATGTTCAGTCAATGAGAAGATGTTGGAAATGTAGTAAAGTTGGGCATTACAAAAGAGACTGCAAGTCAAAGGCAATGGAAGTTAGTATAGGATCTGATGAGAAGCATCTGACTGAGAGAAAGACGGCTCTAGATAAGGGAGGCGATGTGTACCTAGCGTCGACCAATACAAAGTCGGATAAAGATGTTTGGTTGATCGAATCAAAAGCATCCTATCATATGAAACCACATAGATAATGGTTCTGTGAATATAAACGATATGAAAGAGGATATGTGTTATTGGGGGATGAATCGACAAGAAAAATTGTTGGACAAGGAAAAATAGTTCGACTAATACTGCGGGATGGGAGGAGGAGAACCCTTCCAGGTGTGCTACACATTTCGGGTTTGGAAAGAAACCTGATATCTGTTAGCAAGATGAGTGATGTAGGGGTGCACACTCTATTTCATAAGGATACATGCAATATGGTCAGAGGTGCAATGGTCTTAATGAAAGGATTTTGGATTGAAATCCTATACAATTTATGAGGGAATGTCGACTCAACTAGATGTAACAACATCATTTTTCTTGAAGTTGACTCAACTTCGAATCGACTCTACTTGACTCGGGTTAAATCAATTCAAACCGATTCGACAAGTCATCATAAAGTCGACCCGACCATGCTATGGCACGAGAGGATGGGACATATTGGAGAAAAAGGACTTCGATCTATGCATAACAAAGATATGGTCAATGATTTTCCTGAATGTAATTTAGAATTTGACTTTTGTGAACATTGCATATATGGAAAACAAAGTCGGGTGAGGTTCCCATCTGGAGTGACAGTTAAAATATTGTGTAACTGCAAAGACTATTCTTATCCCCTTTTGTGGATAAAATAAAAGATAAAATATATTCATTATTGATTAGATCAATCCCCTTTTGTGGATTGATCATGTCGGGCATTGTAATTGACCAAATCACATTTTG
>JZKD02S1922929.1:229270-242043 GCA_000966675.3 Picea glauca
CAGGATAAATGTTGTGTATCTTGTGATTATGTTTCTCTCAGTGATCCTATCTATGCTATTGTTATCTAGTAAATTGAAAGGTAACCTAATAATAGCTTAAAATTTAACATGGTATCAGAGGTAAGCTGAAGAGAGCATCTTTCACAGGAAAAAGAAAAACATCATTGTTACCGTACAAGAAAATTAGGGCTTTTTATTAAAGAGGAATTTCATCCCAAAGATCATCTAGAAAAGTGCGCCCTAGCCTAAGGAACTCATTGACACCTTCAACACACCTTTTCAGTGGATATAACTCCTAGAAAGTGAAACCCTAGTTTTCACCAGAACTAGAAGTATCGAAAAACTAGAAGTACCAGAAAACTAGAAGTACCGGAAAACTAGAAGTACCGGAAAACCAGAAGAACCGGAAAACCAGAAGTACTGAAAAACCAGAAGTACCGTAAAACCAGAAGTATCGAGAAACCAGAAGTACCAAAAAACCAGAAGTACCAAAAAACCAGAAGGACCAGAAAACCAGAAGCACCAGTCCAAAAATCCACTAGTCCAGTTTCAAGGGTCAAAAATTGGAATTTTCAGAAACTGACTATACCAACATACTCGCCTCAATCTAACGCATATTTTTGTGAGTTCAGTTTTTAGATCCAAGAAATTCGATTTTTCTATTATTTCTATAAGCCCGGAGGGCTAGGGTTTCTACTACAAGAAAAAATGGCTACCAGTATGAGGGTAGAAGACATGCTAGAAGGTCTTGGAAACTTCAGATCTTGGAAGCATAGGTTGCAGATGATTCTAGACGAGAATGATCTCCTAGAACATGTTACAGTGGGTGTACCAGAACCAGAGTGAAAAGAAAGCATCAAGCACTTGTGGGAGAGGAAGAGGAATCTTCTCCCTCAAAGAAAGCTTCAACAAGAATTGAGGATTATGTACTTTAAGTTGAAGATAGTTGATCTGAAGAAAGATAGCAAATGGTAGAGTCCGTAGAGCCTCCCCACACAAAAACAAAAGATACGTATTCATGTTTATTTTTAGTATCTTGTTTACTTTGATACTTTATCATTACAAGTTAGTCTTTTGTGAGAATGTTAATTAACCTCATTTTATTTCAGTTTCTATGCAGACTTATGAAGGAAGTATCAAAGAAGAGGATAAATAAAGAGATAAAATATTTATTTCAGGTATGATCACTCATGAGAGTGACAAAGAAATCATATTGTAAGTAAGTCTACAAGTCTCAAAAGAAAGAACTTATGTCGTGACTTGCAGAAGTTAGACAACATGAGAAGGACGTATGATATGGTGACAGTCAGTAAAGACCAGACAATATCCAGTATTTATATAGGATCAGGAGGCTCCTAAAGATGCAGAACATAAATGTTCAAGATGAAGAAAAATATGGATACTTAGATATAGTTGATGAGATGCAGGTAACTACAAGTTGCTCCAGTACCATTCTTATAGATGCAGAGGGAGCAGGTTGATCCAGTATGAATACATACAGAAATAAATATTCGAACTCAAGAAGGCACCCATGATATTGCAGAAGAGAACTTCAAGAATGATGGTTAGAAGCTATCAGTTTAGTGCAAGAGGGAGCCATGTCTCTGAGCTCGAAATGGAGGATCGTGATTTGATGTAGTTAGGAAAGCATATGGATGGTGCCCAGATATTTTGATCAATATGAAAGTTATCCAGTAGATGGATGGTGCCCAGCAGATGGGTAGCATGATATTATACCATGGAAAGATTTTTGACCACGAGAGATTTTTTCAGATCCCATAGCTATACCTTCGTAGAGAAGGAGAAAGAGAAAAGACATTCGTAGAGAAGGAAAGAGAAATCCCACAGGTAGACCTTCATAGAGAAGGAAAAGAGAAGAGAGCTTTGTAGACAAGGGGAATGAGAAATTTGCCAAGGTTGGCCTCTGTCCAAGTGTTGTCTAGGGACATGCTAGAATACCCTCATAGAGAGGGGTGTGACCACCCTCGTAGAGAGGAATGTGGATGTTTCTCCAAGGAGCAACGAGCAGATACTCTCCTCTGGCCAAGGATTGAGTAGCCTGGAATACAAACCTTGACCATGTGGAATGGTTAGTTGGCTCTTGAGGTTTGTGTCATGATCCTCCGTGGATCATGGAAAGGGAGTCTAGTCTTGCCCAGGCTAGCATCTTAGCTTCTCTAGTTCATGTGGGATGACTAGGAGTGAAGCTATGATAGTAGTCCTCCCCAATGGATGGGTGAGATAGATGACTACAAGAGAAGGGAGAACATAAAAGGAATGGAAAAACTCATAGAATATATTCTGTGTGAAGATAAGACATCTTCTGTGTGAAGATACTATATCTTTTGTGTGAAGATACTATATCTTTTATGTGAAGATAAGAAAGGAGTATCTTCTGCGCGAAGATAAAGAGAACAAAACTTTCGATGATTTATAGATATGCCAGTCAATGATCATGATGCCAAATGACTAAGTGGATTATATTGATGCCTCATGTTGCCTAGTTGATGATGTTATCCAGTTGATGATGTTACCCAGTTGATGATGTTATCCAGTGGATGTTGCTACCTAGTTGATGTTGACATCCAATGACGTATCAAAAGATAAAGAATATCCTTCTTGTTAAGAGGGAGTGTTAAAATATTGTGTAACTGCAAAGAATATTCTTATCCCCTGTTGTGGATAAAATAAAAGACAAAATATATTTATTATTGATTAGATCAATCCCCTTTTGTGGATTGATCATGTCGGGCATTGTAATTAACCAAATCCCCTTTTGTGGATTGGTCAAACCCTAATTGTAATATGAAAAGTAAGAAGTTGCCCCCCAGGCAAATTAAAGTGGTTCTAACCACCCACATTGAGAAGTCATCCCTGCCAGTGAAAAGACACCTCAGTTCAACACCTTCCAGATTGTATAAATAAGAGAGGCCAACGCCTCATTTATGCACTCACACAACTCACTCATCTAGTGCACAAGTATTGAAGGAAGCTGTAGTTACCAGTTACCGGAAGAAGGAAGAGAGAGAGAGGCGCATCCTTGGGAAAGGAATTTTTGTGTTGTTTGGTTCATTGTCTTGACATTGTATTGGCTATCTATATTAAGGAAGTTTTGTTGGGTTTTCTTCCCCATGAGGGTTTCCCAGGATAAATGTTGTGTATCTTGTGATTATGTTTCTCTCAGTGATAATATCTATGCTATTGTTATCTAGTAAATTGAAAGGTAACCTAATAATAACTTAAACTTTAACAATGACAAGGGAAAAGGGGATTCTAGAGTTGGTTCATAGTGATGTGTTTGGCCCTGTTTCAGTGCCTTCACTTGGTGGATCCTTGTATTATGTCTCCTTCATAAATGTTTTTTCCAGGAAAACATGGATATATTTCTTGAGGAAGAAAGGAGAGGTTTTCGAGAAATTCAAAGAGTTTAAATCTCTTGTAGAAAACCATACAGATAAGAAGATTAAGGTGTTGAGAACTAACAACGATGGTGAATTCTGTGGAAAGGAATTTGATCAGTTCTGCAAGCAGTGTGGCACAACACGCCAAAATACCACACCATACACCTCACAACAAAATGGAGTTATTGAGAGAATGAAGAGAACATCGATGGACAAGGCAAGGAGCATGCTTAGTGGTGTTGGGCTGGCACAAGGATTATGGGTGGAGGCAGTTGACACTACAAAATATCTAGTGAATATGTCTCCTTCATTGACCCTAGTTGACATGATTCCACATGAGGTAGGGTCTTGTAAGAAGCCTTCGGTTTCACATCTCAAAGTATTTGGTTGTGATGCACTGGTGCATGTTCCCAAGGAAAAGAATAGCAAGCTGGACAAGAAGGAAATCAAGTGTATTTTCATTGGATACAAAGAATGAATGAAAGGATATAAGCTATGGGATCCTGCATCAAGGAAAACAATGTACAGTTGAGATGTGGTCTTTAGAGAAGTCAAAAGGAATTATGAGCCTGAAGAAATGGTTCAAACAAAGAATAATCTAGAGAAGGTGTGGTTTGAATTAAGGAACGAAGAAGATGATTCAGACTAGTCGATTGAATCAAAAGAAGAGGTGGAACAACTGATATTGGTTTTAAGGAGGTCAAAATGAGCAAGAAAACCAATCAAAAGGTATAGTCCACCCAAATTTTGCTCCGCATTTGTGTTAACTTCCACTGACAATGAGACCAAATCGGTTGGGGAAGCATTTGACTTAGTAGAGGGAAAAATCTGGAAGGCTGCCATGGTCGAAGAGATGGAATCCTTGCACAAGAATGATATGTGGGACTTAGTCAAATTTCCTAGTGGAACAAATCATGTCGGTAGAAAATGGGCATTCAAGAAGAAGATGAATGCAGCAGGTCAAGTCAAGAAATTCAAAGCTCGACTGGTAGCGAAATGATATTCCCAAGTCGAAGAAGTCGAATTCGGTGATATTTTTTCCTCTGTTGTAAAATTAACCTCCATTAGAGTACTAATGTCTCTAATTGCAACATTTGATCTAGAAATAGAACATATGTATGTAAAGACAAATTTCTTACATGGGGACTTGGAAGAATAACTCTAGATGAAACAACCCGAAGGTTTTGTAGTAAAGGGAAAGAAAGATTTGACGTGCAAACTAAAAAGATCCCTTTATGGTCTAAAGCAATAACCAAGGATGTGGTACCAAAATTTCGACACACACATCCTTAGTTTGGGGTTTGTGAGGAGCAAAGTTGATCACTGCATATATTCCAAAGAAGAACGTGGGTGTTTCATATATGTAGCATTGTATGTCGATGACATGTTGTTGATTGGAAACAACATGAATGCAATAAAGAAGGTGAAGAAGCAACTATCCTCCAAGTTTGACATGAAGGATATTGGTGCAACAAACTTCATTCTAGGAATGGAGATCAAGATAGATCGAGAAATTAGAAATCTTTGGTTGAACCAAAAGAAGTATATTGAAACAATCTTGAAATGTTTCAACGTCCAGGATTGCAAACATGTGAAGGTGTGAATTCATGTGGGAGAAAGACTAATTGTTGAACATTGTCCAAGGACACATGAGGAAATAGAGGACATGGCATGTGTCCCCTATGCAAGTGTTGTTGGTAGTCTAATGTATGTGATGGTCTGCACTCAAATAGACATTTCCCATGCAATGGGAGTGTTGAGTAGATACATGTCGACACCTAGGAAGGATCACTAGACAATTGTCAAGAGAGTATTCAGGTATTTGTGCAACACAAAAGATGATGCTATATGCTACCAAGGAAAATGTGGAGATGACAGTGAAGTAAATGTGAATAGCTTTGACAATGATGACTAGGATGGAGATATGGATTGACGAAGGTCAACCAACGAATATGTGTTCAAGATGTTCAGTGGAGAAATAAATTGGATGAGTAAGTGATAGGCAGTCATAGCCTTGTCAACAACAGAAGCTGAATACATGGCAAACACCCATGGAAGTAAAGAAGCAGTATGGTTGCAAAGGTTGTGTTCATGAATCAGGTTTGAGCAAAAATCTATGAATATAAGTTGCAAAAGTCAAAGCACAATATTCCTGGAAAAGAACCCAATTTATCATTTTAATACTAAGCACATTGATGTACAATACCATTTCGTGAGATACATGGTGGAAAACAACAAGGTGTTGCTAGAGAAAGTAGACACGTTGGAAAACATAACAAACTCTTTGACCAAGTCTGTGAGTGTTGTGAAGTTCTCTTGGTACAGAGAGGCAATGGGCATTGCTACCCTGGGTTTGTGAATGAGAGTTCAAATATCTCTCAGTTTCAGCAAAGAAAACAACAAGTGGGAGAATGTTGGGTTGTTATATTCTTTGCAGTGAAAGTCTAGTCGAGGTGGATCGACTGACAGTTGAAGTTGAAGAAATCGACGGTCGAAGTCGAAGAAATCGACAGCAAGTCAAAGGTCAAGGTGGTTCGACTGGGTAAAGTCGAATTAGAAGATATCAACAACAAGTCAAAGGTCGAGGTGGTTCAATTAGGTAAAGTCGAAGTCGAAGAGGTCAACCCACAAGATATCGACAGGCGGGCATGTGGCAACCGACTGAAGATCAAATGAAGGCCAATTGGTAGTTGACTGGTAATCCGACTTGGTAGTCGGCTGTAATAGAATCCTGAGATTCATGGGATTTGTAGCCAATGATCTACGTGGATTTGTAACCATTTTTAGGTGCTTTTATTTAGGGTTTTTCCTACTGTAAATCCTATAAAGAAGGCATGTTGTAATGTTGTAAAGGCTTAATCAATAATTGTAGGATAGCTAATCTTTAGAGGTTTTTGGTCGTGTAGATGTAAGCCGAATTGGCTACAAGGTTGTTCTTGTGTAAAGAAAGAATGTATGATGTCGATTGTGTCTTAGGTGTAGACCAAGGTTAGGCATGTAACCTTTTATTATGAATGAATAAGACAACAAGAGAGAAAGACACTCAAGGAATGTTGGTTTTCCCGTTTGGGTTTCCAGGGAAAAATCATTATGTACTGTGTGTTTTCTTTGTCATTTACTTTCTTGTTTAAATCTTTATTCCTTTCTACTGCTAAGTTTGTGTGGAAGTGTTCCTTATTTCCTAACAGGGTCAATGGTTGAAAGAGAAAGGTTGATAGCATAGGAAAGTCTAAAGAACAAACCGGATGGGGAAGTAGTGTCTAAAAAGTTGGAAAAGCCAACAAATGGAGCAAATAAAGTAGGAAAGCTTGTTTAGTCAAATGGATCGGGGACCATATAGTAAGAAGTTGTGTTTAAGAGAAATGCAAATAAAATCATGGAGAAGAACATTATCGTTGAGCCACAAGAGGGAGAGGCACTCAATGATGTATTCTAGTTGTTCAAAGCAAAAAAAAGGACTAGCACATACATGGTATGACCTAAGGATAGTGGGGCTAGCTTGGAACAATCACCATCCCTGCACATCTTGAGAATCCAAGTAATCATTAATCTCTTTCTTAGTTCTAGTTTAAAAGCACCTTTTGACATTAGAGTGAAGAATAGCAACAATGAACAACCAAGTTTAGGTGGAAATATTGGTAGCAATGGAAGTGCAATAGTAAGTCCTAATTATGATTCAGGAAAAGGGACTAGTATAATTAGACAACCATGTTCTATAGGTTTTCTTTTAGTGAGCACTCTGACAAACATCATGGCAAGAGTAGTTGATAGTATTGTAATGTACCTCCTTGAGTTATGAGGAAAAGGAGATAGTGATGTAGAGAAACATTCATTCCTCGATGAATCAATTTGGAGGGAGAAAAGGGTCATGACCCCAAACACCAATATAGTAGAGTTATAAACAATGTTGAGGGGGATATCTCTATAGTGGTATATGAAATTTGTCCAAACTGACCCTCAAGGTACATGTAAGACTATATATAAAGTGAAATCCATATTTATGGTTGAATGTTAGAGGCCAAACTTGAAGCAATAGAGTTGCACTAAGCTAAAAGAGATCAAGCAAATGATTAGTGAGAGTGCTTGAGAGGATGATCAACACTTTCACGACCTAATTAACAAAATATCTTACCTAATTCATGAGACACAACATAGGGAGTGGTTCATTCAAGGATTGATACCCTTGACAAGAGTACCATTGATGCAATAGAAGTGGACCACTCAACATGAAGCCTTAGCATAGACTATGAATATTGAATCAATGAACAAGTATCTAGGAGCAATGAAAGCAAGTGTTGCGACCATGCCCTCAACTAGTGCAACTCCCAAGCTTACTCAATTTCAATTTTAGATGTTGGTATTGATAGAAAAAATTCAAGAAATGAACTACACCAAGACAAACAAGGAACAAATCTAGTGCATTGTGTGCAAGGAAGAAAGTCACATGGTGAACAAATGTCCTTCACTAAGAATTAGAATTGTGGCACCTAACTCGATGCCACTATCGATTAGGTTCTTAAGCAATGTGGTAGGTGAATATTGTGAAATATAAAGGACCTATGATCACCCTCGACATCTCTACCTAATGTTGTCAAAGTATACTTTTTCCCCAACTACCATTCTATGCATTTTTTACAGGGCATACATTAATACCAAAAACCATTGTTGCACTTTGCAAGCATTGGAAAAGTATTTAAAAGGAGCTCCTTCCAAGTAGAGGAGGTGAAATCTAGAGCATTCAAGGGAGGGGGCCAAGGAGAGTGGAGGTTATAGAGGTGGATATGGAGGATGATATATGGGTGGTGGGAATAGCGATTACACTTTCCCCATCAGATGTTATAATTGCAATGAAGAAAGACATGTCTTTTGATATTGCTTGAAAATTAGAAGGGTGTGATGTGGCCATTACAAAGCCATGGGTCATGTGACCAAAAACTATTCAGACCTAATAGCTAAGTGGGAGACTATAGCAAGACAATGAAATGTGAACCTAGTAAATTCTAAACCCTGGCACATTGCAAGAGCCAAGGATCCCAAGATTAATGTGGTCACCAAAGGAGGAGCTCGCACATAAGTTGATGATTCCAAAAAAGAGCTTGACAATATAAGGAAGGCTACTCATGTGAACCCTAGGTTCGATGAAAAAAGACAAATAAATTATTATAAGGAATCTTTGGAAGCATTACAAGAAGTAGTCACTATAGTAGGCCATAGCACAAGTAACAATTCAACAACCTAAAATCCTCTTGACCATTTGTGGCCAAGGAAAAGGATATGTGGATCACAATATAGAGACAAGGGGAAAACTATAAGGCCCTCACCTAGAGTGGATTTAGGTACCTTCACCACATCGATGTGAATGGATAGTTTGGTCTACCGAGATTCCTTGGCCCGAAGGCAGTGCCCACATTTTGGGGTTGCCTTGGCAAGGTAGAGTTCAGATAGACATCTTGGCCCATTGACAAGACGATGTAGATAACCCACAAAGACTTGGGTACCCCTGTATATAGACATGGAACTCCACAAATGAACTGCAAATACTTGGGATCTCCTGCAAATAGGAAAAGTGAATAGCAGATAAAACTTTGGCATTGCTACTAACAGACAAGACACACTACAAATGGAGTCAAGTTGGATGCACCAAGAAGTTGGGTGGACTTGGCTAGAGACTTGAAGAGTTAGAGTGCCAAGACTTATACACAATGACAAAGTTGGGTGATCCACACTTAGGGGTTGTGATGGGAGGTTGATGTTCCTTTGGTCACAAGTTATTGTAGATCAAAATCATGGAGTGCACTTATTGGGCATACTCCCTTGGGAACACATTCCTTGGGCATGTGTTCATTGGGTGCGTTGAGCACACTTAGGTGTGTTGGTTGTGGACCTTGATTATCTTCTTGATTCAAAGATCTTTGTTTTCAACCGTGTTTATACCCCATGAAGACTTTACACCCCAGAAGAATGTACACTCCTCCACATAGGGGAGTGCAGGGGGGGTTATCCCCCCTGTAGGGTCCAGGGGACAATGTTCCCCAATGGGGGTTTGGGGGAAAATCCCTTGAAAGAAAAATTTCCTTGTAAATGTATATTTTAATTTCATAGTAAATCTAGACCGTTCATTATAAGGTCGCATATCTGACAGTAGAAGTTATGTTAGGGTTTTTTTTCCTTAGAAGGAAACCCTATTTTATGAGGGAAATGTATTACGGCTATGTATCATGGCGAATATTGTATTTTGAGAGAGGAGACTGTGAGAGAAATAAGAGGAAGTTACAACGAGTGTGTTGTAGGTTGTATCCCTTCATTTTCTAGATAATAATAAAGGAGGGACCTGACAATTTCTTTGGTGGACGTAGCCCACACTGGGTGAACCACATATATCTATGTCTCTATTGTATTGTGTATCTTCTGTGTTTTATTTCTACATTTGTTTTATTTTATTGCTTCACAATCCTATTTTTCTAACAACTAGTATCAGAGCAAAATGTAACTCGCAGGAAAAGAGGGTTCTTGGTTCGAGTGGGAGCAATGGCCGAAGATAGAAAGTTTAGGGTCGATAAATTTAATGGCCAAAACTACCAGTTATGGAAGATGCATATGGAAGATTATTTATATCAGAAGGCTCTGTTCCTAGCATTGGGTGGAATAGAAAAAAAGTCGACGGCCATGAAGGACGAACAATGCGAGGTTCTTGATAGAAAGGCACTAGGAACGATATGGTTGAGCCTGGCAGCGTCGGTGGCTTTCAATATTTTGAAATAAAAGACAACAAAGGAATTGATGGTTGCATTGGCTAAACTGTATGAAAATCCCTGGGCGTCCAATAAGGTATTTCTAATGAAGAGATTATTTAATATGAAGATGTCAGAAGGTGGGCTTATTGCAGATCATTTAAATGAATTTAATACGATTACTAATAAGCTAATTTCTATAAAAGTGGACTTTGGTGATGAGGTCAGGGTTCTTCTAATCTTGTGCTCATTGCCAGAAAGTTGGAATGGCTTGGTCATGGATGTAAGTAACTTTGTCTCTGGTTCAAAAAATTTAAAATTTGATGATGTTGTTGGTGTTATACTTAGTGAGGAAATGTGATGGAAAAGCACAGGTGAGACATCAATTAATGCATTAAACATGGAGAACAAGGGGAAGACAAAAGGATAGAGGAAAGGGCTCAAGGAGCTGCGATAATTCTAGGAAGGGAAGATCTAAATCCAGACTGGGAAAGATAGAGTGCTAGAATTGTGGAAAGAAAGGACATCTGGAGAAAGACTCCAGAGCTCCAAAGAAACACAGAGATGGTCAACAAGAAAAAAATCAGGAAGCAAATGTAACAGGTGATGTGTTACAAGATTCTTTGATTCTTTTTGTAGATAACATTTTTGAGTCTTGGGTAGTAGATTCAGGGGCTTCATTTCATGCCACACCCCATATGAAATTTTTTCTATATTATGTTCAAGGTGATTTTGGACAGGTTCATTTGGGTGATGATGCACCATGCCAAATTGTTGGAATGGGAAAGGTAAAAATAAAGCAAAGGAATGGAAACCAATGGTTGTTGAAAGAGGTAAGACATGTTCCAAATCTAAGGGAAAGTGTAATTTCAATAGGGTAGTTGGAAAGTGAAGGTTGTATATCCATATTTACAGATAAGGTGTGGAAGGTCACCAAAGGATCATTGGTGATAGCAAAAGGAGAGAAGGTAGGTACATTGTATTTATGTACTGTTAATACTGACTCTTCTATCTCTTTAGATTCTACAAGAGTGGATACAACACTTTGGCATCATAGGATTGGACACGTGAGTAAGAAGGGGATGAAAATACTTCACAAAATAAATTTGTTTCCAGATCTTAAACAAATTGATTTGGATTTCTGTGAGCATTGTGTTTATGGAAAACAGAAGAGAGTCAGATTTCTCAAAGTCAGAAAAGAAAAGAAGAGTGAAAAGTTAGAGCTTGTTCATATAGATGTATGGGGACCAACTCAGGTATCATCTCTTGGTGGCTCTCATTATTATGTTACTTTTATCGATGATGCAACTAGAAAAACTTGGGTTTATTGCATTTGACAAAAAAATGATGTTTTTGATACTTTTAAGAAATGGAAAGCTTTGGTTGAGAATGAGACAGGAAAAAGGTTGAAGTGTCTCAGATAAAAAAATGGAGGTGAATATTGTAGCAATGAGTTTGATGATTACTGTTCATACGATGGGATTCATAGAGAGAAGACAGTTCCAATAACACCACAAGAAAATGGTGTGTCAGAAAGGATGAACATGACAATCATGGAGCGTGCAAGGAATATGAGATTGCATGTTGGTCTACCCTTACAGTTCTGGGTAGATGCTATAGATAATGTTGTTTACTTAACAAACATAGGAGCTTCAAGTTCTTTGGATGGTGGAATTCTAGAGGAGGCATGGATAGGTAAAATGGTAAACTATTCTTTTTTGAAGACTTTCGGTTGTGAAGCATTTGTCCATATTGATAAAGAAAATAAAACAAAGCTTGAGGCAAAATCCAATAAATGTACTTTTATTGGATACAATGTTAATGATTATGGTTATCGCTTATGGGATTATGAAAATCACAAAATCATTAGGAGTAGAGATGTCATATTCAATGAGAAGGTAGTGTACAAAGATTAGTTGCGGGGAAATAAACATGAAAAAGAAAAACCAGAATACACAGTGCTTGATGAGATCACTGAAAAATAAATTCCAAAGGTACCAGAAAATAAAAATGTAAAACAATAGGAGCAACAGGTACCTCAAACTACTGCAATTGTTGTTAGAAGATCTACCAGGTTAAGTAGATCCCTTGAATGATACTCTCCTTCATTGTATTATTTATTGTTGACTAATTCTGGTGAACCTGGTGAACCAAAATGTTATGAAGAGGCAATGCAGGTAGACACCAAAAAGAAGTGGGAGTAAGGCATGAAAGAGGGAATGGATTCCTTGGTAAATAACCAGACTTGGGACTTGGTTCAGTTTCCTACAGGAAAAAGAGCATTGTAGAATAAATGGGTTTACAAGTTGAAAGAAGAAGATGGAGGAAAAAAACGGTACAAGGATAGACTTGTTGTAAAGGGGTTTGCACAAAACAAAGGGATGGATTTTGGTGAAATATTTTCTCCTGTTGTTAAAATGACTTCAATTAGGACTATTTTAAGTCTTGTGGCAATATAATATTTGCATCTTTAACAGTTAGATGTAAAAACAACTTTTCTCTATGGGGATTTGGAGGAAGAGATTTATATGCAACAATCACAGGGGTATGAGGTCAAAGGGAAGGAGAATTTGGTGTGCAGGTTGAACAAGAGCTTGTATGGCCTAAAGAAAGCTCCAAGGTAGTGGTATTTCAAGTTTGA
>JZKD02S1922929.1:263272-280368 GCA_000966675.3 Picea glauca
TGCCTGTACCCCTCTTTCAAATAAACTCTGAAATCCAAATTTTTGGGAGCAATAGTTTTAAACCATCTCTGACCGGTTCTTGGTAGGCCTGTTGCTGCAGCAATGGTAGCTTCATCTACCACAATCTCCATGGACACGACACGAGCCTTGTTCCCATCGAAAGTCTTGGAAAAGGCTTCTGCTGTAGCCTGGTGGAAACCAACTTGCAACCTTTCAACAAATTCAATACACCCTGCAGTCAAAAAATGCTTCTGGACTTCGGGATGTGTCTGTAAAAATGACAGATTATCCATCTCTCTCTTGAGTAGAGCTCCGCTGCGCTTCCTCACCATTTTATAACTTGAAAATCCCGACAATTTGTAACCCTTGCGACTGTTGATCGAGCCGAGGTTCTGCGCTGTTGAAAGCACTTCGGGCTTCGACTCTGTTTTGAAACAAATGAAACTTCAACAAGCTTCCGAAATGATGTGTGATATGGAAACCATTATTCGATTTGATGTTGTCAGGCCGACGGTACCTCCTCTGTACCTGCACCACTGAATTCGAACTTTCCATCCCGGATGCCATGAGTGTGGAGTGTGAGTTTCTGGGCCGGATTCGCATTACAATCCTATTCTGACGTGATGAATTGAGTTTCCATCATTACCCACTCTCATCAGCGCATGATTTGGATTTGACATGGGATGATCATATCATCATTGCCTTCAGACGTGGATATCACGCACGTGATTCCCGCTTTCTTCAACCAACGGCCCGTGGAAGATGCCTCTGTTAACTGTTCATACTTGCCACTTTCATCAGCGTGTGACCCTGTGGAAAACCCCCGTTAGCTGTTGAAAGTCTTGACTTTCCTCAGCGCGTGACCTTTTTGGAACTGCTCCTTAGCTGCGGAAAGTAAGCACTTTCACCAGCGCACCACCTTGTAAAAACCGCTCCATAGCTGCGGAAAGTATGCACTTTCAACAACGCACGACCCGTGAAACTGATTTTTGCACACTTTGAAATTCACTAATTTCAACAGCGCAAAGACTTATGAAAAAGCGCTCCTTAGCTGCTGAAAGTCGCCACTTTCCACAGCGCACACTCAACTTTTGGACACATGTTAGGTGTGGAAAGTGAATTATGAAAATTTTGAAAAGAAGACTTTATGGGTCAAATTATTTTCTAAGACAAAACCAAAACCTAAGTTTTGCATCTATAAAAACTCAAAAAATAACTTGAGGACAGTATCGATAGCCATGCTATCCACTACAAAACTCAACCAAAAGGATGGTTTCATTTTGGGAGTTAACAGAAGGTGACTTGATGGTTGAAGGAAAAGGAAGGGACTTTTCCTTGATCCAAAGGAATTGCATAGACAGACTTGAGTGTAGCATGGAAAGATCATTTTTAGCATGATTACATTTCTCATGACTTGGGCATGGAGGTTAGGTGGGAACTTGACTGTCATAAGACATGGATAAATTTACATATGAGAGCATGATAGGTTGAATAAAGTAATGGTGTAGGAGAAATTTTGGAGGTGCAATGACCTTGGTATATGGACCAAGGAGGAACCTGAACTCTTCTTGGGCATACTTTGGTGATATAGTTGGAAAGACGACCCATAAACCATATGATTGTTGGAAGGATGGAAGGGAAGAATTGGATTGGACATGCATTTGTGTTGGTATTTTGACCCATAAGCACGGTTAGGTTGCAAACTCTTCACGTGAATTAGGTGTGGGACAAAATAAGGATGTTGGCAGTGGTCTTGGTAGCCACTTGCCATGGACTTCTCATTGAGCTACAAAAAGATGTTTCACTACCAATAATTCAATAGTGGAGCCTAGCGTGCCTTTGAGAAGGTGTTTTGAAGAATTAATGTCTTGGAGAGGACTTGACAAAATGATAGGCAAAAGTGGAAACTTTTCCTTGGTTCGATGAAGACGATAGAATGTTGGGTTGAAAAAGGTAACTTGATAGTTGAGGCAAGAGTGGTGACCTTGCCTTGGTCCATGAAGAGTTGTGCAGAATGACCAAATTGTGAATGGAAAAGAACAATGTTGGCCATGGGGATGTGAATTCTCATGGATTGGATGCAATGGTTGGATCAACTACCCAACTAGTTCAAGACTTGAGGTGGCCAATGTGTGGAAGCATGGAAAAAGGGTTGAAGTATAGATGAATTAGTAGGTCCAAGGGGTTAAACACTTGGACATTTTATCAATATTCTTAAGGAAGTTTGGATGACAACAACAACTATAGGAGACAGTTGCAACAATGATAGATCAGTGTGCAACCATCATAGTGAGGCAACAATAACTTGAAGCATTGATG
This sequence comes from Picea glauca, assembly GCA_000966675.3. Classification (NCBI taxonomy): domain Eukaryota; kingdom Viridiplantae; phylum Streptophyta; class Pinopsida; order Pinales; family Pinaceae; genus Picea; species Picea glauca. The sequence continues at coordinate 265,592 of JZKD02S1922929.1, forward strand.
ACAAAGTTGGGCATGAGGCATTTTTTCATCGAGTGGATGGAGAGGTTGCATGATATATTTGGATGGAGAGAACTGCAGAGAGTTGGGAGGCTTATTGCAGACAATTGTGTACATGTTGAGTTCTATAAATTTGGAGTTTCCAGTAGTCATTAGCGCAGAACTTGGGCTTTCCAGTAGGCATTGTCATGGAATTTGGGGTTTCCAGCGGCCTTTGGTTGCAGAGAGACGCATGAGTTTGGATAATGACTTGAGGATATGAGGTTCTTATGAATGTTTCCGATGATGGCAATGAATTTTAGTGGGGGAGGATGTAAGGCCCTTGTCTAGAGTGGATTTAGACACCTTCATCGAACTAGCACAAATTTATAGTTTAATCAACCAAGATGCATTGTCCTAGAGGTAAGGTGCACATTTTGGGGTTGGATTGGAAAGGTAGAATTTGAATGGACATCTTGGACCATTAACAAGATGTTGTGGTTATCATGTGGAGACTTGGGCACCCCTGAAAACAAATAGGGTGCTCCATGGACTGTGGAGACTTGGGCACTCCTACAAACATACAAGACACACTACAAATAGAAATTGGGTGCTCCTACGAACATATAGGATGTGCTACAGATGGAGTTAAGTTGGACGCACCAAGAAGTGGGGAGGACTTGGCTAGAGACTTGAGGATTTAGAGTGCCAAGACCTATACAAACTAATAGAGTTGGGTGATCTCCACTTGGGGGTTGCGGTGGGAGGTCAAGGTGCCTTTGGGCATAAGTTTTTGTGGATCACAAACATGGACCACACTTGTTGGGACTACTCCCTTGGGCACAAATTTCTTGGGCATGTGTTCATTGGGTGCTTTGGGCACACTTGGGTGTATATGGAGTTGTGGGCATGTGGATGACCTTTCCATGTTTGAGACGACTTAACAAACTGAGAAACCTAAGCACATATGACTTGGGTGGATAGATGACTTGATAGGCTTGAGATGAGTTGGATGTGGACTTGGTGCAATATAATGGTTTGGTGGAATGAGTCAGCTTGAGGTGACTTTGGTCCACTTCATGCAACGTGAATTTCCAAGTGATGGGAAAGGCATGTATAAGTGGTGGACACCTCATGGAGCTAAGGATTACCTAGGGAGGATCAATGAAGAACCAAGAAGTGGAAGCAAGAAGTTCTTTCAAGGAGAAAGCAAGGAGTTATGCAATTGTGCCAAGAAGGGGTGCAATGGGGTGACTTGTTGTCCTGGTGAGATGAAGAATGGAATAAGGATGTAAGCGAAAAACCTATGGAAGTTATCGAGTGGGATTTTATGAAGGTGTGGGGCAGTCTTGTGGAAGGTAGTTTTCCTTAGTTACTTTTTATTGTTGTAATTGAGACGTTGACAGAGGCCATGCTCTCCCCATCATGTTGTATTGTATTGTGTCACATATAACATTCTTCTATATGGAGTAAAAAGGGTGTTAGGCACCAGATTGGTGTCGCTTATCCCCATATGTTGTGTACTTTTGAAAGTGTTCTATGTGGTTGAATGTTGATGTTCCTTGTATACTGTTATATTGGCTAAGTGTTGTATTGTTGTAGAACATTTGAGTCCACAGTTGGACATTATCATAGTGTGCTTGTTGGATAATCTTAAGTTGAGTAGGAGTTGGTGCATCTAACTTTGTAGCCTAAGGAGAAGTTATGGGTAGGCCTTAGGTGAAGAGGCATATTTTGGTTGTAGTAGGCATAGGTTGGCCAAGCCACTATGGCGGAGGCAAGGTTGTGCCACATGACCACAAATGTCTAAATGACTTGGGTGCACTAAGTCAAAGAGAAAATTTTTGGGCGGACTATAGGTCCATGATGGAGATTGCTTTGACAATACTGATTCATGAGTTCTTTTAGACCCTCATTAGAATATTGTATTATGAAGGGTTAACAAAAAAATGTGGTTTTCCTTTAGTAAGTTGATTGAACGGGGGAAGGAAGAGCCCATCTATGATCCCTTATTTTACAACAAAGTTTAATGAAGTGGTCAAAAGAAGAAGCTTCACACCATTCCATAATTTAACATGGATGTTCAGATCCATGGATACGAAGTGTAGGATGCCATGCTATATCTAGGATTCGACATGAACATTCTTCCGAAGAAGTTGTGGGAAATGATGGGAATACCACATCTATTATACTCACCCATTCAATTGTAGCCGGAAAATCAGTATAATATATACCCTATTAGTCACCTGGAGGATGTTGAGGTCAACCTTAGGACCATCAAGACCATGGAAAATTTTTAATTCATTGAAATCGTTTATGAAAATAATACTTACCCCACCTTGCTAGGATTCAAATGGGATAATCATAACAAGACAATAATCAATTTAAAGAGGGGTGGGGACATTGTTTGAAGTGGATATAACTAGGTTGATACAACCCATTGACCCTTTAAAAGGAGAGAAATATACAAATTTAGTAGATAACATCATGGATGGTGTGATTGTGTACCAACTATATAACTTGACAATATGCATGAGGAATGATTATATCAATCCCAATACCAAAGGAGTAGTCTAGTGGAAGAGAATATGTTCCTATGAGTTGGATAGTCAAGAATCACACCAATATCGATAAAAGCACAACCACAACAAGTCATCTCACGATTTCACCATGACCTCCCCACCCCCCCCACAAATTCGATGGAACATGAGATATTGATGAGTTTATGGAGGATCTAATCTTAGTGGTCCCATAAGAGAAGTTGGTATGGGACTTGGACATGACATTGAGCTCCAAAACATCCAAGTGGTGGGATACCCATAGGGATGACCTCAAAAGTTGGGAATAAGTCAAACTAGTCTTACAACATTGGTTTACTCCATCACTCGACTATGAAGTTCTTAACATTCCCGGGGTGATAGAAGATCCAATCAACTTCCTATAAGCATATGAAGGAAATATCAATCCATTCTTGCACATGAATGGGTGTGTTCAGAAATGGGCCAAAGAAGGTTTTCCAAAGTATTACTATCTCCATAACTTTATTGATATCTTAGGGCCCATCCCTAAGGCCTAGTACCTACATGCAGAAGTTCGTAGACTAACCTGCAAGTGGAAATCTCTTAGGGATGGATTTTTCTAAACATTATAATACGTAGGTAAAGCCCTTAATATCACTTATATTTTGAAGTCCATTAAACATTTTCTATTTGATACTAGAATGGACAAAGTTTCAGATTATGTATGTAAAATGCACCTGCACAAGCAACTGCAAAAGAACGGGTCCCCAAGAGGGTGGATGGGTATTTTAAGTGTTGTGCTAAGATAACAAAAGAACCAAAATAAGAAGACAATATAGAGAATTTGTGGAACCTTTTCTTCCAAGAGTCAAAAGGAGAAAGAGAAATAAGGGAGACAACACAAAATCCTACATGAAAGATATACTGTGATCCCTTAAAGATAAAGTAATTGAACATTTGTATAGAGGATCATCCCTAGTTGGAATATATGGAAGACTAATGGAATGATGAAATAATGTCTAAGGCTACATCCTTGCTTACAAAATATTCATATCTATTCCCATAGATTTTCAATAAAATGAAAGGGATAAAAGGATAACTTGGTGAGACAAGGATAAAGCTTAAGCTAGACACCAAGCCTATCAAAAAAAGTCCCTACATGTTAAACCATAAATCAAAGAAAAAGAAAAAGATGAGATTCGAAAAATTATTATGACTTGAATGATATTCCTAGTGAAAGAGCCAAAATGGATCAATTTGATGGTGATTCAAGACAAGAAGGTAGGAGGAGGTATACATGTTTATGTGTATTTCTAAGGTTTTAACTTATCTTGTGTTAATGACCTATTCCCTATCCCCTTTAATGACAAAGTATTAGACCAAGTGGCGATAAATGAGACATACTCCTTTACAAATGGGTTCTTAGGATACCATAAGGTGTGGATAGTCGAAAAGGATAAGAAGAAAACAACCTTTGCCACATAGTGGGATTCCCATGCTTATAATGTAGGATTATTCAACATGAATAATGCCCCCAAAATGTTTTCTAAAATAGTGATAACAACTTTCAAAGAATACATCCACAAGTTCCTAGAGGTGTACTTGGATGAATAGACTGTATATAGTTTACTAAAGGACCACGTTGTGATGTTGTAGCTGATGTTTTTAAGATGTCGACAATTATAGATATCCCTGAACCCAAAGAAGTGCATATTTTTCACACGCTTTGACACCTTGTTAGGACATGTTGTTTGCAAGGATGGGGTGTTCATGGATTTATCTAATATAGTGGATATTCTCAATCTAGAATCCTCAACCAATGTCCATACCCTATGGTCGACTCTAGACCACACAAGATACTAGCGAATATTTATTAAGCAATATTCAACTATAATTACGCCAATGAATTGCTTACTAAAGAAGACTGGAGATTTTTTCTAGATAGTAGAATGCCAAACATCCTTGGAAATTATGAAATAAAAGTTGGTAAGTTCCCTAATCCTAATTTTTTTTCAGATTGGACCCTTGATTTTCATGTGTGTGTCAATGCCTCAAGAATTGTGTTGGGAGACATATTGTTGCAAGTCAGGGAAGGAAAATTGGATCTTCCAATCTCATTTTATATTAGAAAGGTATCCCAAGCCAAGTGTAACTACACCACAATATAAAGAGAAGGACTAACAATGGTGTATTTAATGTACAAATTTAGGCACTTCCTTCTAGGAGGCCACTTCAAGTTATTCATAGACCATTTTTCACTCAAGTACTTAATGATCACATATTTTTGGAGGGTCGAATTTGTAGGTGGTCGATATTGTTTAAATAATTTAACTTTGAGTCATGGTGAAGCTATGAAGGACTAATGTCAGGCCAAACCACCTATCTATAGGTGAAATGGGAGAGTCAAAACGGTCGCTTTGTCAGACTCTAAATTGTTCAAAATAAAGGCAGTCCAAGCTATTTGGAATATATTTCCCTGTTCCTCACTATGGGAGTTGTTCCATAAGGGCATTCAACCATAAAAAAAAAACATTTGGTCATAAGAGTCGAAAACTATCAATTGATTGAATGTCAACTAGACAAGTTGGGTGTGGATGGAATAATTAGTCTAGCATGATGGACCATGAGTGTGTAGGAATTTTATGGGAGCGTTTTAGCGGAGTGACAAGGGGCCACTATAGAGGAAGGGAAATCACTTGAAAGACATTGCAAGTAGGGATATTATGCCCCATAATATTTAAGGATTCCAAGGAATATGCTAAGTCCTATGATGCCTACCAACGAACCAAGCAACCGTCTAGGAGAGATGAGTTGTTGCTACATCTAGTGGTTTCATTGTAGCCATTTGAGAAATAGGTAGTAGACTTTATTGAGCCCATTAACCACTAGCTAGGAACTTGGGGTATAGATAAACCATCACCACAATCAAATAACTTACCAAATGGGTAGAGGCAACACCAAATCAATATTGCAACACCAATACAACCATAAGATTTATCTTTGAAAACTTTATATCTAGGTTTGGATGCCCTAGAAGTTTGATAACTAATCAAGGTAATCACTTTACGAGAAACACTATCAAAACCTTGAATTAGAAGTTTAATGTGTAGCATCACACTAACATCTTGTATCATCCACATGCCAATGGTACGATTGAGGCCTTTAATAAGATATCATAATAGAGATTAACAAAGGTTTGTGCCACCAAGCATGATGATTGAGATGAAAGGGTACCTATGGTGCTCTATGTATGTTAGACCATGGTCAAGAAGCTAATGAAGCACACTCCTTTCAATTTGGTACAAGGCAATGAGGTAATAGTGTTAGCATAGTTTCTAGTACCAAGTTTGATCATTAGGAAAGCTATAATGATATTGGGGGAAGAGTCAATTCAAATCCCACTTACAAAGATTATGGAATTAGAGGAAGATCTCTTCTTATCACAACATCACCAGGATGTTGAGAAGTCACTACATAAGGCATTACATGATCGTCATAAAGAAAAAGACTTTAAAGAAAGGTGACTTAGTTACAAGACCTTAAGTAGCCTTATAAGTTACAAATGCATTGGTTGGGACCTATCATAATCACTGTTATCCCTAAAGTTTGCACTAGACTACTATAGGGAAAATCTAGGGAACCTCAGTTATTTCAATGATTTGGTTTGGTTGATAGGTGGATCAAGTAGGTTGTATAGGTGGGAGGATTATTAGTCTGGTCACAATCTCTCAATTAAGAAATCAACAACACTTCACGTAGTCAGGGGCATTCACTTTGAGAGATATATATTTAATGGACAATGTGATATGAAGGAATAAAAAACAAACATGAATACATAAGTGTCACAATAAGTTAAACTCAAATATTCATGAGAAGATATTCAGACCCAAAATCATATTTTGGAGAAGAATCAAGTACTTGAATACAAATTACCAGTCATAGGCAATTAAAAATAGAATCTCTATTGCAATTATATCTAAATATGATATGGAAATTAATGCATTGTATTAATAATCTTTGTATTTCAAATAAGCATAAATAAAGTGGAAATACAACAGTTGCACAATCTAACTACCATAAAAATGTATTGATCCCTGAGTATGAAATATTGCAAGGCATGAAGCTCCTTCAATTAAAATTTTCTTTCTTTCTCCCAAAACTACTATCACTCGAAATCTTCTTTGGCTTCCCCTCATTCTCCATCTTATTACAAAATCTAAAATATTACAAGCTCTGAAAATAGGATTAAATTCTAATCTAATACAAGAAATATGGAATTTGATTTGAATGTTGATCCATTTTCCTCATATCTGAAGCTGATAAGATTGAAGTTGCTACTGTTATCTCCTCCTTCATAAAATCTGGAAATGATTCGATATTGTCTTGCCAGAAATAAAATATGTGTCCCATTATTCCTTGAAGATGTTGGATCAATTTCTCAAAATATGCATTTGATTTCTATGCTTCTGGAAATATGAGATTGATGCTCATCCTTTAATCTCAAATTGACTCTCAATCACATGCCATTAAATATGGAAATGCTCGACACTGTCGTGGGAATATGGAGTTTTGGTGCTAAATTAATGTCCTAAAAATCTGGAACAAATACCCTTTGCTCTTGGATACCTAACCATAAGTTTCAAATGTTGATATTCCTCTAAGAATTATGGAACTACTGAGGCCCCATACTCAATATACAAAACATATGCAATTGAAACAACAATATTCACAACGGTTTGTTGATAAGAGGCCATAATAAAAATAGGGATATAATTGCCCACACAAAAATGAACAATTGGCAAGGTTGTTGATGTTTTGGTAGTTGTGGGAGGTATTAAACTCCAAGTGTAACCTTTGTACTTAGAATATAATATTCCATAAGCAAGAGAACCATTAAATAGATGTGTGAAAATCCTAGAAGAGAAGTTAGCCCAAAGAGAATAATAATAAAGTATTAAAAGACTTCAGAAAGCAAGGTCGGCCCCACATGAAAAGACACCTTGGAATCCTAGTATAAATAGAGGATAGGCACTCCTCATTTGCACATACTCTCACTCAATAGAAGGCGGGTGCACGTTTGAAGAGAAACAACTGCAGTTGTAGTAGAATTAGGGTGCAAGTTTGAAGAGAAACAATTGTAGTTCTCGTAGAAGGAGGCACAAGTATGGAGAAGGTGGTGCAATAGTTTCCATGGTGTAATATCAGTCTTTTTGGTATCTCTCATGTGTGCTTCTCTTGGTAAAGGTACGCTTCTATTAATAGAGGTATGTTCTCTCGGTATTGTGTTGCTATTGCAACAATGGTGTTTCTGGTTAGGGTTTATCTATTGGTTCTAGTGTGGACTTGCCAGAATCATTCTATCAAAGAAAAGGTTAGTGTGCTCGAGGGTGTCATAGTGAATTCCTATGTTTGGGTGACAATGATGTGACATTGTCTATGGTTAAACGAGCATACCAAAATTTTAACATGTTTCAGAGCTAGTTTCTTTCGTAATAGTATAACCATTAGAAGAAAGATCCTCAGTTTCCCCCATTGTCAACCTCGTTGAGCACTTATTGAACCCACCAAGAAGGTCGCCTAAGTAGGGCACATATTTCCCCTATATCAGATCTCCAAAATTCTGAAATTGAAAAATTAGGGTTTCCTCATAAAAACCCTAGGTTTGCAGTACCAGTACCAGTTACAGTACCAGTTGCAGTTGCAATGCCAGTTACTTCATGCCAGTTGCATTGCACTGGTTGCAATTCCAGTTGTAACACCATTTTCAATGCTAGTTGCAACACCAGTTGTTGTAACTAGTTGCAGTGAAAAATTCTGTGAAGTGTTGGGCTTAACTTTTAGTTGTCATAGTGCGTCCTACCCTAGCGCATCTACAACTACCTTCATATTGAAAGTTGGAGCACTTTGAAGTTTTAGGATTCGTCATTTCTTGCCACTATTTTCCGCTCCTTTTGGAGCTATGTACTTGTATATGTTTAAACTATATCACTATCTTGAGGGTGCTTTCAGGAGAATGTATCTTTTTTCCAAGAAAAAATTGTAGATCCAAAGGGATCTCAGATCCAACATATTTAGAGAAACAACGCACTCCAAGTTTGATTGTTTTGATATGCCTATAGCCGTCATGGAATTATTGTGATATTATGACCATCTACTTATATTTTGATCTATTGAAGTTATGATTATCACACTAACCTTTGGTCAAAGTTAAAGTTATAAGCTAACTCTAGTCAAAGTATCAGATTGATTAAGGTTGATATTTTTGAGTTTACTTGCATTATATTCCCTAACTCATATTTCTGTCAAGAAAGGATATTGTCTTAGTACAGGGGATAGGTTGGAGAGAATACTTGTCATCTTGAGTGAAGGAGACTCGAAGGAAAAGAAAAAACACTCATTCTTGAAGAGAAGACTTCAGGTTTCAGGTTTGATTGATTAAATTGATAAGTTTCCAATTTGCACATATCAAGTTTGATAATTGCTACATTACAAGTAAACACTATAGTTGTGACAACAATCTTTGAAAGGTTTTCTTACCACTAGATACAATGATTACTTGGTAGCATGTGAGTACTATTGATATAAATGCTTATTGTACTTGTTTGCAAGATGAACTAACATCTCCTTTAGGAGATATTTATTGTTTTTCTTCCAGGCAGGTCACCCTGGTAATGCTATGCTAATTACCATGAAATTGCCTTTTATTATTATTATCATCGTAGATATGTTCTTATGAAAATGCTATTATACTTTTTGTTCTTGTTTCTTGTTTCGGGCAGGATACCATGGAGGAATGATTGGTCACAACACTGGAAGAGTGTTGTTCCTATTTCTTATTATTGTGTTCTTATTTTGGCTCTTGTTCCAGGTAGGTCACAAGTGATAGCTCTGTGAAGGAGCTACTGCGACGATTGTTCTCGTTATTGTTTTTATTATTATAAGAGTATTATTATTATCTATTGTTTTACCTCATTGTTGGTTTTGTTCCGGGTAGGTCACAAGTGATAACTATGAGGGAAGCTATAGTGACGCTTGTAGGAGGCAACATATTATATGGTCTATAGTTTGAGACATGGAACATAATGTACCTATAAGAAGTTATATACACGACCACATGCATCCATGTATCGAAGAAAAAGAGGACGAAGAAGGATACTTTTGTGAGATATAGAGTATCTCATATGGATATTGATTGTAAGGAGCATAAGGCTCTAAAGATGATCGAAAAAATACCTCTAGTTCAGTTGATCACTCCTTATATCATCAGGAAGAGTTACTAGAGCCAAAAGGGCCTACCTAAAATCGTTGCAGTAACTAGAAAGAGACAAGCATGGTCCCGTGACACTTTACAGGATGCAAAGATATAAAACATTGATGAGCCATATCGTTAGGATCAGAAGGCTCCACTAGTGGTGAGGCAGGAGGCCCCACCAATTACCAGCTCAGAAGGAGATAGAGTTCAGAGGGAGTCAACCATCATGATCCAGTAGGGAGGAGCAACCTCCCCAAGACCATTCATGGGAGACTTCATAGGAAATCATCACACACGGAGGGAGTAGATGGCTCTAAATATTGTATAGACTCAGAGGGAGTCAAGCTTTAGAGGAAGAATGGAGACTCAGAGTGAGCTTGATCTCAGAGAGATTCAGTGGCTTAAAGAGTTTAATTCAAAAAATATTCCTCCTCAAATTCATATGGGAGAGAGAGAGAGACGTCTTCCAGGAATGACAGATAGGTGCCATGAATTGAGGAGACTAGATTGAAGCTTCAGAGGTTTCGAGGAGATATGAGACCTCATGGGAAGATTCCCTTGTTTCAGTAATAGAGAAGGAAGTCAGTTGGAAGGACTCGAATATGGATTTTTCCTTGGTTCTGAGACCAAAAGGGAAGTCAATGGTCACTTCCAAGATCAAACATGTTGATGATGGAAGCATAGAGATATAAAAATCTTGATTTGTGGCTAGAGGATTCTCCCAGCAAGAGGGAGAAAATTATGATGAGATACTTGCTCTAGTAGTCAGAAGAAGTGTACACAAAGCAACCACAAGGTACATGAGAACTTTGTATGCAGATTGAAGAAAACTTTGTACAAGCTTAAGCATGCACACAGGGCATGATATGCCAAATCGGACAATTTCCCGATGAGCTTGGGCTTTACCAAGAGTAAAGAATATTCCAACCTTTACTACAAGGTTGTGGATGGGCTTTACCAAGAGTAAAGAATATTCCAACAGGAGATGCAAAGATCATCACTGAAAGTAAGAGGAAGCTTGCTATGGAGTTCAAGATGAAATACCTAGGTATGATGCATTATCTCTTGGGTATAGAGGTATGGAAGAGACCAGATGAGATTTTCCTGAACCAAGGAAAATATGTTGTAGAGATTCTAAAGAGATTTAGAATGTTGTATTGTAAGGCCATGCCTACCCCGATGGCGACGAATATGAAGTTATTGAGTGATACATCTTTAGAGACAATGGATGCTATCATGTATAGATAGATGATTGGTTCGTTGATACACATAAGGACATATATATTTTTTACAGTGAACACATTGAGTCGGTGTATGGTCGAACCTAGACATGTTCACTTGATTGTGGCAAAGCATGTGTTAAGGTACCTGAAGGGTACGATAGAATTTGGACTCAAATATGTTTCAGATGGTGAGATAAGCATGCAAGGCTATAATGATTCAGATTGAGACAATAGTTTCGCAGACCGGAAGAGTATATCTGGATGTTGCTTCAATTTGGGATCAACTATGATCTCATGGTTTTGCAGGAAGCAGACTAGTGTGATGCTCAGTACGACTGAGGTAGAGTATAAAACAGTAGCGAAGCAGTATGGCTTCAGAAACTGCTTGCAACATTGTTTGATCTCGAGTTAGAGGCAACTTGTATCTGGTGCAACAACCAAAGTTGTATGAAGTTGTTGGAGAACCTGATGTTTCATGAAAAGTCCAAGCATATCGATATTAGGCACCATTATATCAGAGATATGGTGCAAAAGGGAGCATTGAAGCTTTGGTATGTCACAACAGATGAGAAGATAACAGATGTGTTGACCAAGCCTCTATCAAGGGTGAAGTTTGTGTACTTCAGGGACAAGCTTGGTCTGGTCTAGAAGGACGTACCCTTGTGACAGGGTATGATGTGTTACAAATGTGATTCCAGATGGAAACATGGTATAGTGTGGATAATAGGTTATCATGCCCAGACACTAACCGTGGCACCATCCAAGATGATGTGTACGTAGATCCTTTGGGGAGAGCATGTTTTTTTAGCTATGGAGGCCCAATCGATTTGTGTGGTTGGAGGCTTCTCATAGATCCTTTGAGGAGAGCGTGCCTCCAAGACAACTAGAGAGCCAACCTAGCATGATGGATGTATGATACTCCAGTGAAATAGTCTAGTACACATGTCTACTAGTCCAATGAAATAGTCTCATACGCAGGTACTCCAGTGAAATAGTCTGGTATATTTCTACTTCAGTGAAATAGTCTGATACCCATAGCTACTCTAGTGAAATAGTCTGGTACGTTGAAATATTACTACTCCAGTGAAATAGTTTGGTATGCATAGCTACTCCAGTGAAATAGTCTGGTACGCTGAGATATTGCTACTCCAGTGAAATAGTCCGGTACGATGAGATATTGCTACTTTAGTGAAATAGTCTGGTATGCATGTTACATTGGTGTGCCAACTAGTGGGAATTATTCATATGAGAGCGCAACCTATGAGATCCCACATGAGACTTATCCCATTGAGGACTTATTCATGTGAGAAATATGTCCGTGTGAGGTGGTAAGATTCCATATGAGAGTTAGTCACCCCGTTACCTAGTTCTACATGAGATGGTTATTTCTATGACTGTAGGTCTAGTGCCTGGTTATTGTGGACCAGAAGAAAGTGCCATCATGACTGTTGTGCCAACTAGTGGGATTCAGTTTATGCTGGTTACTACTCTAGATGCATGTTGTGCATGGTTACAAAACTTCTTGTGATGTTATATTCTATGTGAGCTGGTGAGTTACTAGTTCTTTATGAACTAGATGTCATATTTTGTGTGAGATGACAAGTTACTAGTTCTTTATGAATTAGATTCCAGATTATGTGTGAGCTGGTGAGTTGAAGCCCCGTGATGACATAAATACCAAAAGGAGGATGAGACCCCAAATGCATGATTGTGACATGACCATCAAATATTCTGTATGTGTGAACATGATAGAGCCTATGTGGCTATGATGGTGATACTTGTTACATGATCTGTTTGATCATGAGATCGCATGTTTGGCCATGCTACTTGTTACATGATTTGTTTGATCATGAGATAACCTATGTGGCTATGGTGATGCTACCTGTAGATTGGTCTTCAAGACCATGTGAATATTTCCCATTCCGCGTGAGATGGATGGATGTGTTTGAGACCATTGCATGAAGAACATATTAGTTAATAACTCCCTAGCTAAGAGGGAGTGTTGATGTTTTCTTAGTTGCGGAAGGTATGAACCTCCAAGTGTAACCTTTGTACTTAGAATAGAATATTCTGGAAGTAAGAGAACCATTAAACATATGTGTGAAAACGCTAGAAGAGAAGTCAACCCAAAGAGAATAATAATAAAGTATTAAAAGGCTCCAGAAAGTGAGGCCGGCCCCACATGAAAAGACACCTTGGTAGACTAGTATAAATAGAGGCTAGGCGCTCCTCATTTGCACATACTCTCTCTCAACAGAAGGAGGGATGATTCAGATTATTTTCAAAACAAAATGAAAGAATATATATTACAATGAAATACACATAAAAATTGCCAAAAACAGATAAATACAACAATACATGATTTCTATTAATGAAAGAAATGTACAGAGACTGTAAAAATATAGAGTGCAAGACTCGCTAGAATGGTGGCAGCTATATCTCTGAGAAGTGATGTGACGAATACACTCATTCGCCAAAAGATGATTACAATGAGGCTCTAAAGGCCTTTTTATGATAAACATGAATTCCAAAACCCTAGACATCCAAAAACCTAACCTTAAGAGATGAAGTGCCAAAATTCATGTGGGCCCCGTTGGGGTAAGTTAGTACATTAATTTTCTGGGGTCATAACTTTTTTATATGATATCTGTTTTAGGCATGTGATAGCCCATTGGAAAAGTATTTTTGAGAACTACGTATAATGCCATCAAAATTTGACTCTGTCTACTGTTTGACTGTGGCAAGTCAAGAAAACACTGTTTAGAACCCCAAAACGGCCCTGGAAGTACAAAAAAATGTATTGACATGAAAACTTCCAATATAATCCAGTTGGAATAGGTGGGAGGCCACCAATATCCACCTGGATGATGTGTAGGGATTCAGGATAGCCCCGTAAGTGCAGAACCCACAATTACAAAGAAATGTCCCCATTACAGAGAAATGCTTTGAACTGAAAACTGTCAAGATGACCCAGTTGGATTTTGGAATAGGTGGGTGGCCACCAACATTCACCTGGATCAATCCTCCCCCCTTAGGAAGAAATGGTTTCCATTATGTTGAGTGTTCGAGGAAGAGGGGAAATCATTTTCTGAATCTGAATCTTGGTGAGTTGCGTGCCTTGTTGGAGAAGTTGCATTACTTGGTCTGTGGCAGGCTATCATGAACCTGTTGTTGGCGGGGTTGCATATGTTCCACCAACCTGTTGTCTCTGGGATTAATGGGGCATTGTGTAGGAACCATTGTAGGTGAAGAAACAATATATGCTTTCTCTTCTACAATATGCTTATACTGAATAGAAGGTGTTGAGGCTGTAGTGGTTGTAGTGACCTTCTATGTATCCTTTGAACAATCTATGAAGAGGATGAATTTTACAGTATGAGAGATATCCTCTGGTATCCTCTGGTGGAACAATATTTGGTGGAACAATATTTGGAACTACCTCTGGTATCCTGTAGACTTGACCCCCCAAAGTAATAATGAAACTCTGAGGTCGAGACTCATAAACAACATGGCATTTCCACATATATGGTTGGCCCAAAACAACATCACAGACATCAAGAGGGGAAACATCACACACTTCCTCATCCTTGAAGGGATGGATTCCCTAGGACAGACAACACTGCTGGCAGACACAAAGATCTCGTCCCTAGTGAAGCCACCCGATGTTGTATGACTGTGGGTGTGGCGTTGTCGACGACCCCAACTATTTGATGACCTCAACTGAGATGAGGTTCTTCTGGCTACCGCTATCAACAATGAAATGCAATGGGTTCCCCTTCACCCACATCTGTGAATGGAAGAGGCGCT
>JZKD02S1922929.1:294089-310259 GCA_000966675.3 Picea glauca
AGAACTTCATACACATCTTTAAAGTCATCATCTCTAGCATATTGTTCAACAAAAATTTCATGAGCTAAAGAATTATGCTTTAGTATTGTAGATGCAATAACTATTGGTCTTGATAGCATATCTGCAACCTTGTTAATCCCTTCTTATACTTAATTACATGAAATTGCTGTAAGAAACCCATCCATCTAAAGTGTCATGATTGTTGTAGCTTGGTTTGTGATTGCAAATACTATAATGGTTGATGATCTGTGTGAATTATTTTTTCCTTCCCCATTAAGTAATGCTTCCAATTTTTAACACTTTGTACCAAAGCATACAGATCCTTATCATGTTTTGGATATTTAATTACTGCTTGAGTAAAAGTTTCAGAATGGTAGCAAATAGGTTACCTCATTGCATCAATACTGCTCCCATGGCATATCCACTTGCATCGGTTTGTATTTCAAATGGTTGATGCATATCCGACAGAGTCAAAACTAGTGTAGTACTTAGTTTCTCTTCCAATGTCTCAAAGGATTTTTTCTGTTTGCCTCTCCATTGAAAGACCTATTTCACACTTGTTAATGCATGCAAATGAGTTGCTATGAAAGAGAAATTAGCAATAAATTTCCTCTGGTACTGTACTTCCCCTAAGAAGCTCCTAACTTCTTTGGGAGTGTTTGGCCTGGGCCAATTCATAATGAATTCCACCTTAGACGTTTCTATCTTCAACTGACCATTCCCTACAATATAACCCAAGTACACTAGAGAGGTTTTTTGCAAATTCTCATTTAGACATATTTACATACAAATTCTCTCTTTTCAAAAGTTCAAATACTTTCCCAACATGAATTGCATGATCTTCCCATGTTCGACTAAAGTCCAAAATATCGTCTAAGTAGATAATGAAAAAATCTTCTATAAAAGGCCTAAATACATCATTCATTACCCTCATAAATGTTGCAGGTGCATTGCATAAACCAAATGCCATAACCAACCATTCAAACAATCCTTGTTTTGTCTTGAAAGCAATTTTCCACACATCATTTTCTGCAATTCTAATTCGATGGTAACTAGTTCTCAAATCTAATTTAGTGAAATAGATAACATTTTTCAACTGATCCAATAAATCATCAATTATAGGAAGATGATATTGATTGTTTACCATGATCTTGTTCAGTGCCTGAAATTCAATACACATCCTCCATGTACCATCTTTCTTTGGAACCAACACAATAGAAGATCGACATGGAGAGGAACTTGGTCTTATGATTCCTTTATTGTGCAACTCTTGAACTTTCTTCTTTATCTCTGCACTCTCTATCATTGATGATATGTGCATACCAATGTTAGGAAGAGGAACATATTGCTGCAAATAAATTTCATGTTCAACCCCCCTCTTGGGAAGCAACCCTGTAGGTTCCTGAAATAACTTATCATATTTAGAAATAATCTTTACTAATTTCTTCTTATGACCTGGATCACAACCTGAAAATACATCTGATATATCTTCATCTTTTTGCTTCACTGTCATGAGAACAAAATATTTACTAGCCTTTACAAGTCTCTTCATTTTTCCTATGCTCACTAAAGAAACATTAGTTTTTATATGGAGAGATCTAATAATATATTTAATCCTATGTTTAAAAAGGTGATACTTGTTCTCTTCATGATAGAATATGGATTTCTTGTCATATAAGTATGGACTACCCAGGAAAATACTGCAAATTCCAAGTGGCATTACATCCAACTCAACCTCATCAATGAACTTGGAAGTAATTGCAAATTTAATTTTACACTGTTTAGTCACTTGCAACTTAATATCCTCACACACCCAACCCAATGTATACTATTTCACATGAGGTGTGGTTTTTAAACCCAACTTCTTAACAATTTCTTCAGAAATTAAATTAACTTGATATCCACTGTCAAACAAAGTATCTATATTTGTATGCTTCGCTATGACCCTTATATGAAAAATATCACTTCATTTCTTTTGATTAAGAACAATTTCCAATTTAGAAGATTGAACTGAAGAACTATAACTAGTAGTATATATACCTTTACTTCCCATTGTTGTGATTTTAGTTTCATCTCCTGAATTTGATCCCAGATCTTGTTGCGCTGCTATAGTAGTCTTTTGTTTCTCCTTGTCTTTGAATTTATTTGGTAGCAACTATGGATGAAACGTCCAACACTTTGCCTCATGCCCTTTCTTCTTGTAGTGAGAACATGTAGGTGTCTCTTCAACTTTCTTCACTGTAGCTTCCTTCTTACTCTTCCCTTTTCCCTTTGACTGCTTCTCAAATTTATGTGGATTCTTATCCTCAAACAATGCTTTCATTTGCTAGCTTCAAGATGAGTAGCTTGTACTGAAACTTCATCAATATTAGTAGGATTAAAAATCAATATAATATGTCGAAGATATTAATGCATACCACCAATATATTTTAGAAGAGTTTCACGGGTATATAATGAAATTCCTAAAGACAATGTTTTCTTCTTAAATTCACGTGTATATACTTGAACATTTTCCCCTTTTCCTTGTCTTAGATGTTGCCAGTCAATTATTGTTGTTTTCATATAATCTAATGGATAAAATTATTTTCTTAATGCAACAGTAAATTCATCCCAAGAAGAAATTATTGTACCCTATTGGATGAGATCAGTTTGTGTCTTACTCTCCCACCATATCAAAGTTGTGTCACCTAGACGAAGAGTAGCCAACTGTATCTTTGTAGTTTCATCCGCGATTTTCTGTACCCTGCAATACACTTCAATCTGTGTGATCGAATTATCCATTTTTTTTGCATTCAATTCTCGTCATAAATCAACAAATCAAACTTTACATCTAACTTTAATAAAGGAAAATCATGAGCATGAGAGTGAGAAGACTTTGTAGAAGGATTCTTCTTATGAGAAGAATGTTCACTTTCATCAGAAGAAGATGATGACGATGATGGGGACTTTTGGCACAGGGGTAGACCCAGGGTTCAATGCTTAACAATGCACCAACAAAACCTTGACTACAGGCCCTTTTGGAAACACCTGCGAAGCAGGCGAGGTCTCACCCGAGGTAGAATAAGGGGGGGTTACAAGACACAGGTGTCTGTAACCAAGCTAGGACACAGATATGTGATAATAACACTTCGCATAGTACTCTATTAACACTTAGAATATGACATGAATTAGTTCATTAGTCTTATTAACATTGTAGAGCATACCCAAAGATGGATCAATGTAGTAGCAGTAAATGATTACATACCCTGAGCACTTAGCATTATAAGTTAGGTCTAGCATTCATTCATCCTTAACACAAGTAAAGCACTAAGAAACAACAGATCTATCTATCAAGGAACTAAGAAAATAAATAACATAAATAACAAAACACAAAGCACACCAAAGACACATGATGTACGTGGTTCACCCCAGTGTGGGGCTACATCCAACAATCGCTTCGCCTTCTTTATTATTCATCCAGATCTTACATTCATTTTCTCCTATGCACTAAGCCACAAAGTCAATCTTCACACCGGATAGGAGTTCTGCGCATTGAGAACCAGATCCTCCTTCCAAAACTAGGTCAAGGCACATAGCCAACCCTATACCAAGCACAAAGCTTCAACACATATACATCTGTTGCACAAAGCAACCCAAAACTACTTGCACTTAGCCACTTTCCCACTACCCTTCTACAATACATTCTTACTTATTTATACTTTTACAATCCCTTACAAAAATGCCTAATCATGGGTAAACCCCATGGGATGACATCCCATAACCCACTACAAAAAACCTAAAGAACCCCTAGCTAGGTCCACATAGCCCGAAAAATAAGTGAGATCCCCGATCTTAGCTCTACTTGGGCACTCCTTCCTTGATCAATGTGTCGAATTCCAAAAAGTGGTCCAAACCTGACCAAGGTTTCCTCAAAACTTGGTCGAGGACCAACAATCCCCCAACACTCACCCATGACTCGTCTCGAGACAGTCAAGTCTGGTCAATGTTGCTTCAAGGTCCTTGAGCTTAATTTGAGATGCCTCGAATTGCTTCTTCTCCTGAGCCTCCTGCTCAACGAACCCCTGGATTGTATGCTCTATAACAGGCCCTTCCAGGCATTGTTCTACTATTGCAACCACTTGGTCCAATTGCGAGCCCTGTCCCTCAATTTCTTCGAACACCTTGCAGGCTTCGTCCTGCACAGATTGTAGCTTCTACACGACTTCCATTACCCTACCTTGGAGGGCAGTTATCTGTTTTTGCATTGCACACTATTCATAATATCTCTTCATTCTTCAACTTTGGTGAGTAGCTTCATCTGCGCTTGCACGTAGAATGCCTGTTGTTGCGTCTCCTGTAACTGCGCTTCTAGCTTCCTTATCTTTGAATTTTTTGCGAGGCATCTACATGATTCTATCGCTTAGATGTTTTCACTATGAGGTGAGGGCTATGATCCTTACTATTGTGTTCTTAGTGGATTCCTCCCTTTGGTCATGCACCTCCTGCAGGGTGCTCGGTACTGCTTGGACCTCCAATTCTGTTATCCTCACTTGAAGCTACTGGATGGTTTAAGCGAGCTTCACTACTTGAGCCTCGATTGAACCTTGCTCCTCCCGTGCCAAGCCTGGCATAGAATGACATGCCTTACTCACTTCTTCTTTGACCGTGGCCCGTTCTGCAAGCATTTGCTCCTCTTCTCTCTGTAGCTGGGATTTTTCCTCCTAGATCATCGCCTGGAACTCTTATTTCTCACTTTCATAGGAGGTTAGACTGTACTACGCTACTAGTAATTGTTCCAAGGCTTCATCCTTCTCTTATTTCAAGGCTTTTGTAGCCTTCTCCTTCTCTCCCTGGACTTTATGAAGTCAAGCTTCTGTCGCATCTGCAAGTCTTCTCAATTGGGCTGGTTCATCCCCTAATTCTACAATCTATGACGCAATAGGTACTGCGCAGACCAAACGAACAACTTGTTGTACTTCCTTCAATTCCTTCTTGACCCTTCCATATAGCTCTTCCTATTGTGCTCCATATATCTGCAAGATGTCCTCGTAAGCGTCCTCCATATCTTCGCGGACCAGACTGATATTGTCCTCCATGAGCGTTGCCTCTAATTGGGGCTTATTAACACACATCTTATTCCTTTCTGAAGGTTTCTTTGGAGAAAAATTCCTCTTATGTGGTGTGACTGTTCCAGTAGGGGGGTCTTTAGGTGGTGTAGCTTCACCTCCTCCTTGTTCTTCTCTTTTATCCCCTCCTCCTCCTCCGAGCGATCCAAACCCGTTATCTTTAGAAGGATCGTCGTCCTCATCGCTCTCTATATCCTGGACTTTATCCTGCTATTTATTTTTCTTCATCCCACTGGATTGTCTGACATGCTCGACCCAGGTGACCATGGGGCTTCTTATGGTGTCGATGTCGGAGAGTTCTGCATAAACGATGGGTACATGGAACTCCTCTGGCCACTCCTTTGTGATCTTCTCCATGTCTTCATCTGTCAGCTTGTAGTATGACTATAGTTCTTCCTTGCTCTCATCTCTGTGCACAGTAATGTAGATGAAATTTGGATCTACGTGGAACTTTTCTATTGGTCAGTACTGGTGTAAGGTGCGCGGTGTCATGTGCATAAATGATTCAATGAAAACCTTTATTTGCTGATAGTATGCATGAAACACAACGTTAGACTGCCACTGCTTTGTCATGTCGTCGGTGTACCACAAGGTGGAAAACCTAGCGGCCAACGAATCTGATGGTTCAATCTCTGGAAAAGTGTCTCCTTAAGGCAATTTCCAAGTGACAAATGTGATCAAAATTATCAACCAACTGTAGTGGAATTAGTATCCCAAATCCTGGGCTTCACGACAATTTTTCTCGAGTTCATTGAGGAGGTAGCTCACCCAGTTCATCTGCATTCCCTCCACACATTTCCTGTGAGGTCCACCATGAACCCGGTGACCTGTGTGGGGTGATTCTTCCTTACGATCTTTCCAGCTATGAATTGGAAAGAGAGGTACACTGCGCCATCCTGTATAGAGGTTACCTTGTAACCTCACTTTCCTTTTTCGACTTCACCATAAGCTTCCTTGATGCGTTGTTCTAGGGAGCAGTTCGAGGCCTTCCCTGGATAAAACTGTTGAGGGTTAGGTCCCTTCATGCTTAATCCTGTAATCTGGTGGATCAACACCAGATCCACAGTAATCCTCTGGTCGAGCCACGGGTATCCACCATGATAGCACAACATTAGGAGTTTAATGCAAGCACTAACCTCCTGGTGGCGGCCAAAATGGGGAATCTTCATCACATTTAGCATGGTGGACTGCGCCAGTCCCTTAATCCATGGCTATGAGATGAGGCGTGGCTTCTTCCCAATTGACTTCATCAAGTAGCGGTGCGACACTAGCATAACATAGTTCTTTTTGTCGCCTACATTGAAATCGATGTTCTTTAGTAGTGGAATATGTCCTAGTTGACTCCCAACTATGCGTATTCCTTTTGGAATGTACGCAGTGAATATGGTGTACTCAAAATCTCATGGGATGATGTCGCGGTTAACTGTGCCAGCAAAAGGTGGGATATACTTGGGCATGATCGATGGGATCTACTTTGCATTAGCCAGATCACCATGGTGTTTACTTCGTTGGTCAATTGCAGGTTTGACACGGCTAGAATGATGTCCAGTCAAAGGGGAAGCCTGCAGTCCCCTAGTTGACGATGACTAGACTCCTTCATATATTAGTTTATTGACCATAAACTTCTTGAGGACGTCCTCGAAAAACTTCTCTAATGCACTAGGTTCACCTGCCATTCTCACTTTTAAACATACGGGTTGGGGTAGGAAAACAGATAGGTGGGGTAGTCAAACAGACAGGCGGGGTCTTCTCTTAGAGAATAATAGACTGCACAGCTCGACACACGGACAATTCTCTTCTTGGCTCAGTTAATCACGGGTGGAAAAAAGTGGTCCCAACGCAACGACCAACAAGTTAAATAAGCGGGGCACTGTAACGGATTCTTCCAACGGTCATGAATGCTTCCATTAATCTAAATCTGTCTGTTATGGCATGGTCTCAATGTCCAAAAGCAGTCCATCGGCCCATAAATGCGTTTTCTAGCCATTCCAAACAGTCGTTCTAACGTTCGGGGCACCTCCAACGGTTATATAATTTCACCAAGGCGAGGTCCCATTCTGTGCGGTCCTGTTGTTCCAACGATGTTCAAATCCTGCGAACCTGCCTCCTGCGAGGTTCCAGTCTGCGAAGTCTTCCTTCTGGTTTCTGTAATTCCTTGTAGCTTTTCCAACTTATCTTTCTTTTTATTGAGCTTCCTTGCCTTCTTCCCTGTGATCCGATTCTCTCTAACTGTTTCTAGAAGCCTCTTTCCATTCTTATTCTTATCTTCCTCTAGCGTAGTGACTTCGCACTACTGATGTGCCCTCAAAGAGTCTGAAATTAATATCCCTTCTCATAATATTTCCTGTGTGGATATACTTCTTTATTTCATAGATAGGTTCTTCAAGCCTTCTTGCATTCTTTCCACCTTGATAGCTAATGCTTTTGCCTTTTTTCCCTCCTACGTTGTTACTTTGTTCTATTTCTTCAACTTATCCTCTTGTTCTTATATTAGTCGATCTATTTTTCTAGCTATGAAATCCCTTAGTTCTTGCTTTTTCTTTTCTGCAACTTCTTCCTCTACTTTCCTTCTGATTTAACCCTTCTCAATCCAAGGCTTACCTAATAAAAGTGGGAAAAGGGCGTTGTCCCCAATAAACTTAATGACTTCAAATTCCTCTTCGGTCGATGTTCCATGAACAATAATAGGTATATTATTAACTCTTCCACATAGGGTTATCATATTTCCTTTAAAAAAGCCTATCTTTCCCAATGAAGGTACCACAGTAGGCTTTCCCAAAATTTTCCAAGTTCCCTCTGTCATAATATTCACTTGTGTTTCTTCATCCAAGACACAGTCTATGTCGAAGCCTTCTATTCTTGTACTTATGCACTATTTTACTTTCAGGATCTTTGGTAAATTAACATCTTCTTGGATATCCATCATTTATTTCAACTGTACTAATGTAGTCTGAACTTTCTCTTTATGAATTTCTAACATGCCCTTAGTCTCTTGACGTTCTTCATAGTTTTCTTGTCTTACGTTCATCCTTTCGACTTTAGCAATCATTCTTGGACAATCCTCAACCTTATGACCAACAATGTTACAGCAAAGACAAATAGGACCTGCGCCAGGGCATTCCGTAGCAAGATGTCCCGGTCTTCTGCAATTATAGCATAGTGTCAATCCTCTTTTTCTTTTAAACGTTCCCCAACCTCTTCTGTACTGCGCACTAGGATCACAGTGTTGGAACTGCAATTTGCAAATTTTTTTCCTAGGTTCCTGCATCCACTTATTAGTCCAAAAACTCTTTCTATGCATAGGAATAACATATCTTTCTTCATTTCCATTAAATTTACTCGAATCATCTCTTTCTTGCAACTGTGCCCTAGCCTTCAGACTAAGACATAATCTATTAAACATACTTAAGTTCATGCTTTGAAAACAAAAATTTTCACCTATCTTACTCTTTTCAAAGAACAAATCTTTAACTCTTTTCTTCAGATCGAATCTCTTTCTTAGCACAAAGCTTCACAAGTCAAGTAGAGTACTGCACACTTCAGTGAAAGATCTACACATGAAGCTTCTCTTTTCTTTACTTCGGTTCCCAACAATCACAGTTTCAAGTCCTGACAACAGAACCATTTGTTGGCACATGGGCAGACCCAGGGTTCAACGCTTAACAATGCACCAACAAAACCTCGACTATCGACCCTTTCAGAAACACCTGCAAAGCAAGCAAGGTCTCACCTAAGGTAGAATCATTGGGGGTTACAGGACGCGGGTGTATGTAACTAGGATGGGACACAGATCTGTGATAATAACACTTCACAAAGTACTCTAATAACACTTAGAAGATGACATGCATTAGTTCATTAGTCTTATTAACATCGCAGAGAATACCCAAAGATGGATCAATGTAGTAACAGTAAATGATTACATACCCTGAGCACTTAGCATTATAATTTAGGTCTAGCATTCATTCATCCTTAACACAAGTAAAGCACTAAGCAACAACAGATCTATCTATCAAGGAACTAAGAAAATAAATAACATAAATAACACATCACAAAACACACCAAAGATACATGATGTACATGGTTCACCCCAGTGTGGGGCTACGTCCACCAACCGCTTCGCCTTCTTTATGATTCTTCCATATATTACATTCATTTTCTCCTGTGCACTAAGCCACTGAGTCAATATTTGCACCAGACATGAGATCTGTGCATTAAGCACCATATCCTCCTTCCAAAAATAGGTCAAGGAACAGATCCAACCCTCTACCAAGCACAAAGCCTCAACACATATACATCTATTGCACAACACAACCCAAAACTATTTTCACTTAGCCACTTTCCCACTACCCTTCTACAATACATTCTTACTTATTTATACTTTTACAATCCCTTACAAAAATGCCTAATCATGGGTAAACCCCATGGGCCGACATCCCATAACCCATTACAAAACCCTAAAGAACCCCTTGCTGGGTCCACATAGCCCGAAAAATAAGTGAGATCTATGATCTCAACTCTGCTTGGGCGCTCCTTCCTTGATCAATGTGTCGAATTCCAAAAAGTGGTCCAAACATGACCAAGGTTTCCTCAAAACTTGGTCGAGGGCCAACATGGACGAAGGAGACTCTCTAGGTTCTTCATCTCCTCCTTCACCTTAAGCTTTTACTGATGTTTAAGCTCCTCCTTGAGCCCTACAGTGAAATTATTCCACCATTTTCCTCATCTTGAGAAATTCCTCCGTCAGAGACTTGAATCTCATTATATGATCTTCTCCTCCTTTGGATGCCATTCCTTGTTTTCAAAATTCTCTTTAAATTTCTGGGTTGAATTCTTCAAGCGTGCCTTCACCTCACTTGAATTTGGACGTCATAAGCATTCACCTGCAAATACCTATCAAACCTTGGCTCTGATACCAACTTGATCCGAAAATCCTTAGATGTCAAATTAGTTCTTAATATTACATTAACATCCAAACTGAGTCAAAAATTATGATCATCTTGACTATTTACAAATTAACATTTGAATCCCCTTACTTATCCAAATTTCATCAACTGATAAACAACTTGCATAAATAAAAATGTTGAAATTGAGAGAAATAGAAACAACAATAACAAGGAACATTACACAAGTTGATAATGTAGTTCACTCATCTTGGACTACGTCCCTGGGTTTGCTTCGAAATGAGAGACCACTCTATTAATGCTCAAAATTCTTGATACAATAATGAATCCAACTTATGTTTTTTAATGACCTTCTGATCTACTGCACAAACTCAAGTGTGACTGTCAAAATCAGCTCCACCTTGGAAAACTGAAACTTTTGACTATAAACACTCTATGTGTTTCTCAAAAAGGCCCAATGACACAAATATAACATCAAAACCAAAATAACAGAGTTCCTTGGCATGCAAAACGATGTAGTGCAAATAGAAAAAGCGCTTGTTTGTATAGTGGAGGCCGGGGGGTCAAATCCCACCTAATTTGCTATATTTCGGGTTGGCATTTAAATAAAACTTAAATATAAAGATTATGTTGGGATTTTACAATGACTATATATGGAGCATTGGTAAAGTTGTTGGGCCATTGGCCCGAAGGTTGTGGGGTCGACCTCGACCAATGCACTTATGTTATGGAATTTGGTTATAAGAAACTTAAATATAGAAACTTCTGCTGATCATGCCAAGTGGTTTGGCAGCCTAGTTGGTTCAGGTACTTGGTTGAAGTAATTGGTTGTTACCATATAGGTCGAAGGTTTGATTCCCTTCGATCGCAATGATTTTTTATTCTCCTTAAGCCAACATTGTCCAATCGGAGGGTGCCACATGGAAACCTCTGATTGGTTCATGTTACTATCACGTAGGTTGCACAGTCACCTGCCTTGTTAACACCGTACCTTCCACATTTCATCCATACTGCCACCTATCCATCCATCCAATGCCACGTGGAATCTATACAATTCCATGTGTCATCCTTCTAGTGATTCCACATGGCACCTGCCCTTTTCCCTTTTTACTTATTTTTTCCAAAACTTCAAAAGGCCACATCTTTCTAGTGTTGGAAATCTCTCGTTGAGCTCTACACAAGGGAATCATTTTCAACAACATTTGAGACTATTAAGTTTTTAGCATTCTTCGATCCACCTGGATCATTCATACCATCATTATTTCCATTTATGGTGGTAATCCAATAGTAAATGCACCCAAATAATATTGTGATTTCCACTTGATACAATTACTTTTTCAGGATTTCAGGAAATATATGATTACTTTTCAAATTTATGGAAGGATAGATCACTTTTAAAATTAATGGAAACTAGATCTTCATTATTCAATGCATGCTCTATATACGATGAATCCATTATCTCTTCAATCATTATATAGATTAATATATTGAAGAACTTATATAGATAAGTACCCAAGAACTAGTGAAGAACCAATTGTTGTCTATGCACTATAATGGAGACCATGGAGCTAGAATCCAAGAGATCATAGAAGGACTTACAATGGTATATATATGTTTGGTGACAAGGATATAAAACGTGGGAAAAGTTAATATCAAAATTATGTCGAAGAGGAGAGAAATGTTCCTCGATGAACCCGTCAATTTCAAATTCCCACAGAGGGGGGATTTCAGAGGAGAGTTAGAGAAAACACCCATTGTGGAACATGACTTCATGGACATTGAGAATCTCCAAAGTTACAACCAACATACTACATGCATGAAGTCTAGTTGAGTATAAAGGAGAGGATGAAGAAAGTGGTTGGTGAAGTCTAGCCACTCCAAATATGATCACTTCTCAACATGATATAAGTATTGACCTTTGGCTCATTGACAATGGTAATGTGCTGCATTAAATTCTTATTGAGCTGAGTGCACCAAAAGAAGTTGTGGCTAGATAAACCATGCCCATTCTAACTTGATCATGTTAGAGACATTAAGATTCTATATATGGATGGTTCAGAGGTTAGCATAGAATTACAATAGCACAAGAGGGACAAGAAAGTTGGTGAAGAAGAGCTCTACATGCACCACGAAACTCATCAAGGCCACAAGGGGGCTTCCAACATTACCTCCATCAAAACAATTCTGATGTGGATGGTGGCTAGGATTTTCACCTATCGCATGATGAGGAATATAAATAAGGAATAATGTAACCTAGCCATTCTCTCATTAGTAGAGGTATGCTACGAAGGAGAAGACCTAATTTGGTGCCAATTATTATTGAGTGAATTTATCAAGGCCACCATTGAGGCCCTTGTAAAAAATCCAACATTCAACTAATGGATACTTCTTGTTGTCCTTTTCCATGTTCAATTGGGAGCCACCATAAGGATTCCAAGTACTTCAACCAAAGAAAGGGTTGGTCTTAGTAGAATTCACACCTTTGAGGGCCCACAAAGAAGTAGACCACCTAGAGTTTAGTTACAATGCCTTCATGGCCTAGTACAAAAGGATAGCAGAGGTAGCTTGATACTAGCCTTGGTTCCCCACCAATATCATCAACCATTTCTAGTAGTGGTTAAATTTTGAGGCCACTCGCAACAATAGTTACATGAATCCCATCATGGAGGGTGTAGAGATGATAGAGGTAAATCCCTTACCTTATATTCTAATAGTCCTTGTCATAAGGGAGGAACTACATCTTTGGCTAGGGGTTAATACCACCATAATAGACTAGGAAAGTTTCTTCCTCTTCCCAAAGAAAATGCTACATAAGGGGGACACAAAATTTGAAAAGGTCTTGATTTTGTACCACAACGTGCTACCTATCCATGCAATGCAAGATCAAGGAAAGAGGAAGGAATTGGGGGTATATACTTCTGATATAGGTTGAGAAAGAGGGTTAGACATATGGGTTGGCCAACAAAACAAAACCCTCTTTTCAAATGCCTCAGATCATCACCACACACAAGGACACCTGGATAGGGACATAGGTTTGAAAGAGGATTACCGAGCTAGTGGAAATATTGATACAAACCCTATCACCAAATATTTGTGGACTCACCCAACAACAAATGTGACCTCGCCAGTAATAGAAGGGTAAAATATGACCATGAAAGTCAAAGGAACCTGATTCAAGACTTCATAGCATCCCCCACTAGTATGCACCACAACCCCTCATGTTAATATAATTCCCCAATGTAGGTTAAGCTAGAGAATCATTAATAGGTTGTGGTTAACCTCATGTAAGAAAAACAACCCTCGTCACCCACGGGTGAAATATAAATTGATATGGATCCTCGTGACATAGTTAAGGCTTAGTAGACACAAAGGAAAAAACAACATGAGGAGCTTTATGATCAAACTAAAGGTTGTTACCTAGAATAGTAGATGTAGGAGGGATCTAGCAACCTTACCTAGATGATACATATTGCAATAGGGGGAATGGAAAATACCTTAGGAAATATCCAATTGGTGGGGTGAGCCAGTAAGGAGAGAAAAAAAAAACAATAAGAGTAGCAACAAGAAGAGTAGGAAAGGGAACAAGAACCCAAGAAGAACAAAAAGACAAGGGATAATAGGAGAAGGAAGAAGGAGAAGAGAAAAATATGAGGAAAAGGAGGATGCTCCATTGAATGCAGGCATGAACCACAAGGCTAATATCCCACATCAATATGTTCCAATTACTCCATTGGATCATGCAACCACCTTGCAAATAATCAAACAATTGACTCAAGATCATTAATACTAGTATGCAAATATGTGGGAGTGCCAAAGGAAATTTGACATCAAGCATTACATCACTACCAATGTCTAGAAGAGAGTTAGAAATGTCACAATCCACCTTGGTGCCAACATGGATCACAACTACAATGAGGTGAATAGCAGGTAGAGTGTAACAAAAATGATGGGGAAACCATTAGTTTGCATGGAACCAATGATAGTGTTTCACTCCAAGGCCTCCCAACCATTAGATGCCAACTAGATCCTAATGGAAGACCTACTCATACAAAACTTTATTTCAGTTAATGATATTGGGTACCAATTGTTGTACCATGAGAGGGAATTGGCTCAACTAAGAACCAAAAATAGATAATTACAAGTTCAGTTGGATGATGCACTAGAGGAGGTAAGAAACCTACATAGGAAAAGTAGGCAATGGAATATGGATTGAGTTAGTACATGTACATTCATCAAAGAAGAGGACATATAGATCAAATACCTTGCACCAAAACCCCCCTTGACTAAAATCATAGAAAAAACCCAGCAGACAGTTACACAAATAAAGAAGGGGAAGCAAAATCTCAAGGAAACGTAGGACACTAAAAAATAAGAAAAATAACAGAAGATATCCTATATCCTACAAATCCTAGAGCCCAAAACAAGGTTAGCTAAGAAAATGAAGGAAAATATTCAAGTGGTAGCCAACCTATGTGAGAAAATTTTGAGTGTAACATAGAACTAGGTGTAGATAATTAAAAAAAAAAGAGCAACCATCATAGGTGATCTAAGAGAGGATCAACAGGCTGCGAAAATATTTAGAAAACTTACTCAACCCTTTGGCTATAAAATAAAATACCAAGGATATATAGAGAATAGATGAAAATCTAGACCAACTCTTTTAATATAATATGCAAGTTCAATCGTAACTCAAACAAATTTGGTCGGTTGTGATAGGAAACTATAGTGCGTTGCAACAACTACACCACTCCATAGAAAATAACTGGTTGTTAGTGTGGGAAATTCAACCATAGGAACCTAACCCTGACTAAGAAAATGTATACTTGGTGGGTCTTAACATTTTGGTAGGCAAATGGATAAAGGAATTGGATGAATTCCTTCAGTTCATGAGCAAAGTTTTGGAGGTGGTACCAGAGTTAGGCCCCTCATCTGGTAAGGATGTGGGTTTGAGCAAAGACAATGGAATTTGACTCAAGGGTGATTCGACATATGTATTTGGGGATTGTTGGGCCCCTCATTTTTAATTTTCAGATCACATTGCGGTAGTGAGAAAGGATAGATTGGTGTAGACTTATTAAATAAAAAAGATGGGAGTTGTGCTATGTAAAGCAAAGATTGTTAGTAGCATGTTGAGCAAGCAACAACTTCCTCATACATTTTTTGTCCTTGTCACATGAAAAATAAAAAAAAGTGTTGGGGCCCCTCCATTTTTTCCTTTTAATCCTAAAATATCAGTCTTTCAAGCCTCATAACATGACTTAGAAATTTTTCTCTTTGAGTAAGACCCAAATTCTTTTCAATATTAATCAAGTTTTCAAAATTTCTCTCCAATCCTTAGATATAACTTTCATTAAGAAAATTCGATGTATCGTAGCTCTAAAACCTTGTTAGATTACACTATGTCATATCTTTAGAAAATTTCCACCCATGTGACACACCACAACCAAAACTAGTTTCTATGCAACACAATGCAAAATGAGAAAAGTTTTGTGTCTATAACGCATTAGACTTGAAGAAGGAAAAAACAAAATAAAAAAAATTGCAACTTTGTGATTTTTTTCAAAACTACAACATTTCACAACTCAAAAGAATATCTTCTTGCAACATTTCGCAACTTTGAAAGATGTCTCTCTTACAACATTTTGCAACTTTCAAAAATTTATATTTCTCACGAAACTTCAAAATTTCCATTATTGCCATACATCAAAAGGGAAAATATTTCTATGACAACATATGACATGTTTATAAAATTTCCATCTATACGTCATATCCCGAGTCAAAAACATTTCCCATGTGACATATCGTAGCATTATAGATTTCAATCATGTGATACATCATAAGCCATAAAATTTCAGTGGCATGACGCTAGTACATTGTCACACCGAACAAAAGTATTTGAGAGCATGACAAACCACATCTTTTAAATTTTATCCAAGCACAATATATTCCAAGTGACCTTTTGGAAAAGGGTAAAAACGGAAAAAAAATCAATTTTTGTTTATAAAAATTGACCCAAGCTCCTTTCATTTTCATCCCATTTCTCATGTTTTTCTTCGAACGCACTATCTATCATTGATTGATTTTCCTAATGTTAGAAAATTTTCTTAATCCCATATTTTTTTTTCCAAGTTATCATTGGCCATTAGGGTTTTCTTTGTTGGACA
>JZKD02S1922929.1:346842-357693 GCA_000966675.3 Picea glauca
GCTCTTCAAAAACATCTATTCACTCCAAAGTCTTTGCTGGTAAATATCTTTTGCACAAATCTCCCCTTTAAAATTTGGCAAAAGAATGAAATAATGATTAGGGTTTTTATTTATAAACACATACATTTAGAAAAATGAAATTCCCACTCATTTTCTCGCTATATATTTTGGTGCATTGATGATAAACACACGTTGTTTTTTTCCGTAACTTACTTTTTTAGTGCACTATACAATTCAAAGTGCACTGATGCACTTTTTACGTAAAAACACACTAACAAAAAATTTAATTAACAAAATACAAATGCAAACCTTCACAAGTTTCTTTTAGTCTTTTGGGGAATGTGGTCCAGGGGGAAAGCTCATTCAATTTTTTCAAGTAATTCCAAGATAGGGTCTTGAGTCATGTGTTCATGCTATAACGTTTTATTATTACATAGGAAACCCAAGGTCATGTTAAGAAGTGTGGGTCCGTTAATGTTAACCACATGCATTTAATATATTTTCTAAGTCACACAAGCAAAATCGACAGTAGGGGTTAACAAGTAAGTAATAGGCTTGATTTGATAGTTTGGTGGGTTGTGTCATTGATATGAAAATCCTTAATTGTCAAATTAGTTCCTAAGCTTAGATTAACATCCAACCTGATTCGATAATTATGATTATCTTTACTATTTGCAAATTAACATGTGAATCCACTTACTTATCCAAATTTCATTAGCTGATAAATAACTTGCGGAAATCAAAATGCTGAAATTAAGAGAAATAGAAACAACAATAAAAAGGCATATTACACAAGTTGATAACAGAGTTCACCCATCTTGGGCTACGTCTTTGGGTCTAATTCCAAATGAAAGACCGCTCTATTAATGCTCAAAATGCTTGATAAAATAATGACTCCACCTTATGTTTTTGAATGACCTTCTGATTTGCTACACAAACTCAAGTGTGACTGTTGAAATTAGCTCCACCTCGAAAAACTGAAACTTTTGACTATAAACACTCTATATGTTTCTCAAAAAGGACCAATGGCACAAATATAGCATCAAAACCAAAATAAAAGATTCTTTGGCATGCAAAATGATGTAGCACAAATGGAAAAAGGTGCTTGTTTACATAGCAAAGTTTGGGGGGTCGAATCCCCCCCAACTTGCTATATTTCGGGTTGGCAATTAAATAAAACTTAAATATAAAGAGTTTGACGTGCTTTTATAATGAATATATATGGCACATTGGTAAAATTGTTGGGCCGTCAACCTAGAGGTCACAGGGTTGACCTTGACCGATGCGCCCGTGTTATGGCATTTGGTTATAATAAACTTAAATATAGAAACATCTACCAAACATACCAAGTCATTTGGAAACCTGGTTGGTTCGAGTACTTGGTTGAATTTGTTGGTTGTTACCATATAGGTCGGAGGTTCTATTCCCTTCGAACCCAACAATTTTCAATGTTCCTTAATCCAACATTGGGTAATCGAAGGGTGCCATTTGGTAGTCTTTGATTGGTCCACATCACATAGCCTGCATAATCACCTTCCCTATTAGCATGCGACATCACCATCATACCTACCATGT
The DNA here is from genome assembly GCA_000966675.3 of Picea glauca. NCBI lineage: Eukaryota > Viridiplantae > Streptophyta > Pinopsida > Pinales > Pinaceae > Picea > Picea glauca. Next base: position 348,418 of record JZKD02S1922929.1, read on the forward strand.
TAGCACCGTACCTTCCATGTTTCATCTGTATTTCCACCTTTCCATCCTACATTTCCAAGTGTCATCCTTCTAGTGATGCCACTTGGCACCTATCCTTTGCCCATTATTTTTTCCAAAACTTCAAAAGGCCATATCTTTCTCATACGACGTCTGTTTGAATCCATTCAAATTGTGTAGGAAACATATCATCGATCTCTATGAAATGCAATCATTTTCATTAGCATTTGAGACTATCAAATTTTTATCTTTCTTATATCCACCTAGATTACACCTCCCTACTAGAAGCCTTTTAGACCACCAAAAGTCTGTATTACTCAATAACTAAATGAGGATAAATCTCCCTCACTTTCTCGTTCTCTATCCATATTTCTTTTCTTGGGTGTACCCTTTAATACCAACTCGAATATACTCCACATCACATTGTCGTTAAGTCCCGATTCTTTTTTCAATGATAACATCTTCCTGCAGCTCATCTAAGTATTCATGAGAAAATTCATCAACAGTCAGAACCTGAACACCTTCATATTTATCCATAATCATAGGAGGCTCATAAAGTTCCAAAGTCTCAACATTCACCACTGAATACATTTTCATATAAGATGGAAAATCTAAATGGAAAGCATTAGTACCAATCTTATCCAAAATCTCAAATGGACCATACTTGATTGGTTTGAGATTTTTACCTTCAGCCTTCATTTTGTCTTTATTGATATTTAACCACACCTGATCACCAACTTGGAACTGATGATCAACCTGATGCTTGTCATGCCTCTCCTTGTACTTAGTTTGGATCTTCTCCAATTGTTCCTGTACTTTCCGATGTACCTATTGGATCCTATGAATGAACCTCTTAGCTTTTTCAATATCATCTTGTCCATCGACTTTACTTGTTTCCTTGAAATCAAAATCCATAGGTGATTTAGACAGGCATCCCAAATATGTTTCAAAAGGAGATGTCTAAGTAGAAGAATGCATGTCACAATTATAGGCATGGTGTACATAATGCAACTTTTCATCCCACAACTTAAGATGTTTACTGCAGTACCCTCGAAGAAAATGTACCACTATCCCATTCACCACCTTTTTCTGCGGATGAAAATAAATTCTCTTCTTTAAATTAGTGTCCATCAAATCCCATAAACTAGACCAAAAGTTCCTCAAGAACTGAGAATCTCGATTAGATATAATAGATGTAGGTAGCCCAAAATGAACCCAAACATTATTAAAGAATAATTGTGTTGTTTGTTCAACTTTGACCTTCTTCTTACAAGGCATTAAGATACACATCTTACTGAACCTATCCACTATGACATACAAGTAATCATGACATGTTCTGGACATTATCAAACCCCCCACAAAATCTATGGACACACTTTCCCATGGTTGAGAAGGTATTGGAAGTGGTGTATATAACCCCAACTTAGCCACTCCTGAGTTAAGGTTATGAGTCCATAAGGAGGTTTGGCCCTCTTGGCTGTCCACTCTCCACACTCAACAACCCAAAACCCCTCTTTCCCCTCGACTGGCAAAACCCAATGAATGAGATCCCCCTTCTGTACCATGTAGTCCCTAAGGCCTTCCAACTTCCCTCGAGGGCTCCAATGCACAAGGTTGGGAAATAATCTCTTACTTATAGGATTAAAACTTATATTATAGGAACATGACCCACATTTTCATCATAAACTCATCCCTCTTGTTAGCACTAATTTTTTTCATTGGAAAAAAAATTAAATTTTGTTATTTTTGTTTTGAATTTTGGTTTAAATTCTGAGTTTTTGAGAACTCTCGGGCTTGCATAGATTTTAATTGGATCTATTAAAAATATGGGGTTTCCAATCTAATTTTGTACTTCAAGTATCAATCCAGCCACTCCACAAGTGTCAACTAAATATGACCAACATCACTAGGCCATCGATAGCACCCACACACAAGGTGCTAAGGAGAAATCCCACTAGGATGTCCACATGTCCATAGCTTGTGCACAATACATCAATAATGTTTCTAGTCTCTTGGATATGTAAATGTTTTAAAGTTTTATTTCCTAGTGTATGTGGGATATTTTTCATTGCATGCAAAGTAAAAATTTTCAAGTATCAAGCCCAAGCACTCCCCAAATGCCAATAATCAAGCAACAAATTCCAAGTGCTTATGTACAAATGCACTTAGGAGGTTGTTCAATGGTGTAGAGATGAAAACCAAGTGTCTTTGACATGTAATCGAGAACGTGCTAGCTAAGTTTTTAAGTGTCAAAGAAGAAACCCATGTGGCTGTGATAATGTCCCAAGTTTTAGATTCAAACACCAACTTAACTCATCTGTAACAATTACATGTGGGAAAACTACTGGAAGCAGAGAAAACACAACAATTTCGAGTAGTGGATTTCATGCGCATTTTCCAAGCAAATGAAGAGAAATTTCAATAAACCATGACATGGGTTTTTTGCAGAACAACCTCAATTATGTGACTCATGAGAATATTGAAAAGATTGTGAGCGACTTGAGACACATCGTCGTTTCTTTGAGGGGTATTCACCCATATTTTCATATCTGAAAAATTCCAAATGAAAATGGAATTCATAGTCATTTTGGAAGTGCTAGACATTAATACAAATGGGGCTATTAATCACCAATTGATTTCAAAGATGGTTGATTTCACACAGATGATATTGATGCAATTTGGATTTATGGTAACAAATTTGAGTAATTTTTGGTAGTTGTGGTTGTACCAAACCAAGAGAGGCTTCAAAAATGTTAAGGGTGATTGCGTTCTACAAAAATGGTCATAAAGACACTCAAAGACATGCCCATGAAGAAAACCATAGGTGTAAATTCAAAGAGACAAAGGGTAATTTCTTAAATAGAAAATTTGAAGCAAGATGATGGAACATAGCAGAAACATAGTCACAATCCTTTGATGTCTAGATTACCAAAACCTAGTATTGAGAAATCATTATCTGCTTCACCTATACCAGCAGAAGTAAACACTATGGATATGTCATTTACAAATGTTGAGATATATGAAAACGTGCCCAATAGTCACATGCTTTACATTGATCTTAATGAACCAACTATGGAAGAAAAATTGTGGGAATAAAATGTTAAAATAGGAGAAACATCAAAGAGGAAGAGATCTAGAAATTCAAAAAATATCATTAGGCATCTCAAAGAGAACAATAAATAATTGGAAAAACAAAATTCCAGGTTACATAGGAAAACGAAGAAACTGATAGAGAAACACAACAATCTCTGTAAGTTTTCTAAAAGGCTAAGGAAGAAAAATATTAAATTGTATTGGACTAGGATAGTGCTTGAGTCTAAGTCACTTCAGGAGAAGCATAAACACCAAAATCTTGTCCAAGGATGAAGAAAGTATGGGAATTTTGATTAAAATGCAGGTTTCATCAGTTTTTACTCGAGGTATAGAAAAACTATTCTTTTTGCAACACCCCTGTTTTGGAATCTGTTAATGCACTACATGAATGTGAAGGCCAGTTTTGTGACGAGTTTGAAGAGCATGAATTGAAGATGAAATCAAGTTGAATATTCTACCCTACATATTTTTCTCCAAGATGTTATTCTAGATCACATTTAGTTGTGGATCAAAGGCTATTTTGGAGAAGTCAAAGATGTGATCCATGGAAGGAGGATCTTGACCTAGAAATCATGATTCTAGTTTTTATTATTCAATGTAAGTAGTTCAATGTTGTTATATTAAATTTGGCTATATCGAATGTATGGTCATAAATGAACCTATTTTTTGGGATCTCGGATACGATTTTGTATGTATTCCTTATCTATAAAAGGAGAATCAAAAGACAAGGATAAGGGTCCAGTTTTTGGATTGAAAAGAAGAAGAAATTCTGGAAAGTTGTTATAAGAGCTTAAATACTGCAAAAATTTATACTCAAGGAATCAAACATCCCAATGGTCAGATTGTAAATCTATGTACTTCATTTTTCTTGTCTTATTTGAATGCAATGGAAATTTTTGCAAAGCACTGATTTCTTCTAAATTCAACTTCGATTACAGTAAATATTTTTTTGTCAATTACCTGTCTTTGTAAGTTGTATCCAAATATTTGTTTTAGGTTTAAGATATTATTTTGAACTTGAAAATCTTCCTAGCATAAGTGAACAAATTTTGACTTATGTTCTATGTTTCCTTTTCTTTTTCTCATACATCCAATTGTTTATTTATTTGTTACATCAATGTGAATGCCCTTGACTAAATGAAGTGTTGCTAATTATTTAAATTTGATTGAAATATTGTGATCAAACCTATAACCTTCCAACCTATCCAAGCTACCTGATCCATAATTCAAAACAAACCAATTTTTGTAATAAATGAGGTTCCTTAGATTTTCCCTATAACAATCTAGTGAAAACCTTAGGGATAAAAATTCTCATGGTTGTTCTCATACACAATATATCTAGTGCTATTTATAGCACCCAAATCCCTTTTTCCATCCCAAAAACATTATTCTAAAAACTTTCTCATGGATACAACATGCCTGGAGCTCTTTCTTAGCACCCAACATTCATACACCATCCCCACCTGAAGCTATAATGCATGGACGACATGGGAACCATCTCCTATAGTGGTGTCATTTCGCTTGATGATTTCCCGTCATAGCCAGGAAAGCTTCGTAAATGCTAACTACCACCATCTAGAAGACATATTGTAGGTAGGTGAGATTGATAGTACCCTTAGCTAGAAGAGATGAAGTTTTGCACATTATTTTCATTAAGATAATACATCCTGTGAGCTCATCAGACCAGGTGGAGTGTGTTTGATCCGACATCGATCCTTCCCCTGTCATCTCATGTGGGGATGAATCTATCCCTATGTCGCCTCCCATACACCCCATCTGGAGAACCTACCACTCTTACATAATTCAATAGCTATTTTGATATTTCAAAGAAGGTAAACTTTAATATGAAATGACTTGGATTAATAGAATTGGGTAACCCCTTGGACCCCCTTTATCCCCCTCTATTTTGGAATCATAGCAACCCATCATTACCATCCCTTTCACATCGCAACCAACGATTTAATTTTTATTAATAATTTTAATGTACAATTTACATAGGTTGTCCCTTCGCCACATTAATCCATACATGCTCTCTGGCCCAAAACACACTACAAGAAGAAAACCTTGTAGCAGAGGTTTTTAGTGTTACAAGATTGGGAAAATTTTTCAAAAAATCCTCCACTACAACCTCCACCATTCATAACATAGGTTTTAGTAGAGGATTTAACAAATGTTCCCTATAACTAAAAAAATGGGTGGGAAAATGTTTTAGCAGAGGTATTTGTTTTGGTGCTTGTATGGTAACATGCACCGATGCATACATAAACCTAAAAAACACTAGTGCACATATAATTATTACGCATGAGTTCCATATTTTTTCTGTTATATGATGCATCGGTGCTCGTATAAATATTACACATTGGGTTGTTCTTTTTTGTTTTATGGCACATTGGTGCTCGTATAATTTATACGCATTAGTTCTTATATTACCATGTGCACCGAAGGGAAGTGAAATTTTGAACATTTGAGGTGAGATGCCATTGCCATTCTTTGTTTTTTCTTTTCACAAAAGTTGGTGGATTTTTATTCATTAAAATGTGTGGCCAAGGCCACAAAGTACAAAAAGGAAAAACTAGAGAAAAGCACAAAGATCTGTTTTATCCATGACAACATTCAACCATCTACCTATATCATAACTCCTATTTCTCCATATCCCGAGTTTACTATAGTTTTGTACATAATAGATTTGGTAGAAAATACCACTAATACATATAAAAAAACAAAGCATAACTATTCAACCAGAGTCCTTTCATTTGGAACCTCATCTTTAGTATATGGATTCACTACCGAGGCATTCATATCTAAAATTGAAGCCACTTCCCTCCTAGGAGATATTTCCGTGGTTGAATCCAAACTAGAATTCATCAGAGATGACTGAAGCTAAATCTTCTCCATTTGCGACCTCGTTGCTTCCACTTCATATTGCAACTAACCCACCATCTCGTGATGTTGCACCTGGGTTTCCATTGCAAAAGAGACTGTTGAATTGAGCACGTTAACTGAGATTATCAACCTATGTTACTCTACCCTCTCATCTTCCTCCATTATCCCTCCTTGTTGTTCGTGACCTGTACCATTGTCCATTGCTTCTAACTTATAAGAACTGGAAATCTCTATCCACCGAAAATTACACAAGAGGCCATAGAATACACCCTTGACCAGAAATCATAAACCTTCCCAATAAGTTGACTAAAAAACAATCCCACCTGGATCAAGAGGAAACACTGATTTCCCAAGCATCAAATTTTCCCAAGTGTCTACAAAATTGAGGGATAAATAACGGCAAGAAAATGCCATTCCCATGATGAGCCCATCTAATAATCGACCATCCATCAACTTCACAATCCTATAACCAGACTAATTTTTGTCCCACCAACTATGCCAAATAATCATTGGTCATGAATCACATATCCTTTTTGAACAACATGAAAGAGTTTACCTTAAACTCACACATGAGAATCCAAGAAGGCTGGCGAACACCAGACAATCATCCTTGTTGTCCTATACCTTACTATTGCTTCCACTTTCGGGCATGATGAGGATCTTCCAATTGATTGACAAATCCCTCAAGTGAGGAACAATGGTCCATTTTCAATGCACCTTCCACATCCACTATATCATGAACCTACAAGCCAAACTCCTACTAAAAATCCACACCTTCTCTTATAGATCGAACCCATAGAATGTCGAGACAATATGGACCTTCCAAAATATAACAACCATATCCTTACCACATGTTGCATCGCATGAGACCCCGACGACCACAATACCCCCACGGGTACCAATGAATGACATTAAGAAAGACACTATAGAGAGGGGGGGATAACCACCCCATTAATCCACAAGGAACCGGGGGCTAGACCAATGGATTTATTGGCCATTTCATCAGATTGGGTGTTGTTTTCTCAACGTGAAATTTTTTTATAGAGAGGGGATTTAAGTTGAATTTAATGCAACCAATGATAACCTTCAATCATACATCCTTTGTGTCTGAGCCTGCAACAAAGTATCTTATTGTATTTTTTCAATCGCCAACAATGTTTAGCTAGGAGATTTGACGATATTTAGCGAACTGAATCCCTTGAAAAAATGTATATGCCCCATCTTTATTATTCAAAGATATCCCAATATTCCAATAGAATTTGAATTTCCAGTTTCATTTGGGGCCAAAAAGCATGCCCCCGCTCCTGCCTCCCCTTTCGGTGCCATTATTTGTTACTAAGCACAAATGCGTATATTATATGTAAAGCACCAATGCGTATATTATATGTAAAGAACCCGTGCATATTGTAATCATGCACACCATAATATTTTGAAACGAAAAAATATAATTGTACATTATGTCGTTTAAAGTAACGATGTTTTTTCACAATTTTTGACACCGGTGCTTCAATGTATATAATAGGCACTGGTGTGCATGACTAATGAAAACACATCGATGTCTATTTTATGGCATGCATCATTTAGTGAGTTCAAAAGAATACAATGCACTGAATATGTATATATTTTAATTAATTGTTTTTTAGAAAATTTCAATTAATCATCTCAAAATCAAATATTTTTTATAATACTATTTTTTTTTTTATATTTTGGTTATGCATTTTGATATAATGATCGCAATAATGTGTTATCCAATGGATTACATATATGTTATTTGTAACAATGTAAATCATCTATATATTAATTGTCAGACAATTGGCTTGGGTTGATGGATAGTTGGTATGGATTGTTGGTTGTCATTGATGTCAACCATTGGAGAGTGATATTGTAGATTGATGTCAACCCTTAGTGATTGATGTCAACCCTTGGAGAAATTTCGATAGCACAAAGGCTTCAGTAATGGAACCAAGGTTGTTTCATGTATAATGGTATGAGTTTTAATATATTTGAAGGTAAGACTATTCTATATGGATAGTACATGTCATTCCATTTCCAATGGTATGTGGAACGTTACATAAGTCCTCACGGTTAGAGAGTTATGGCCATGAGAAGTTGGAGAACCTAGGTTTGGGTAATGGACCCAAGTTTGTTTGATGGATAATGGTATGATTTTTGATTCTATATGGATAGTACATGCCATTCCATTTCCAGTGGTATGTGGAATGTCACACAACTCCTCATGATTAGAGAGTTATGGCCATGTGAAGTTGGAGAACCCTCATGAGTCATCTAGAAGCCCCAAAATGTCAAAGTAGTCAAAGTGGTTTAAGAGATTTTTAGAAGGTAAATAATAAAGTGAAGTGATGAGTGTACTATAATTCAAAGCGAATACAAAATAAATTATTTAAATAATAAAGTTAATGGAGAAATTACTAAGTTGACAAGTGGTTAAAAGTGGGTTAGCCCTAAAATAAGGAAAGTGGTTTAAGATGGTTAGAAGGTAACCCCTGGAGGTAAAGTGAAGTGATGAGTGTACTATAAGTCAAAATAGATACAAAATAAATTATTTAAAGAATAAATTTAATGGATAAAATTTTAATTGGACAAGTGGTTAGAAGTTGGTTAACCCTAAAATAAGGAAAATGGGTTAAGATGGTTAAAACGTAACCCCTTGAAGAAGCTACATGAAAGTATAAATAAGAGGCAAGGATCTCTCATTTTATATCACACTTGAGCATATTGAATATCTACAAGTGATTGAGGTAACCAAAGGATATCTGAGCCTAATTTTAGAGAGAAGGTGAAGTAAAAAAAGTTGAAATTCAAGGGAGGATAAATTCTTTTGATGATGCTTTCTAAGGTATGTTATTACAGGTCATCTCACCATTTTCACAATAACGTTTTTTCTAGAATGATTCAGACCATGAAATTAATAGGACATTGAGAAAACATATCCAAGTAGCTATGGTACTAATTTCATCTTGTGGGTCGTTGTATTTTTGGAGTTACACTCCGTGGAAAATAGGGTTTGTGGCTAGTCCTGAAACTAGTCTAAAACAGATGTTTTGGGTAAAAACGTCATAACGTCTTCATAAAATATCCAAATTAAGTAAGACTAAAAGTGGTGGTTATAGTACATTATTTAGTATTTCGTGTAAAATTTTCAGATCCATACAACAAATATTCTGTGCGGGGCACGCTCTACAAGTTCGCTCTCTAGAATAAACCATAATTCAACAAGGTATGCCATTTATGCTATAATTCCTTTTCTGAGAGGTTTCAAGTAGTGACACCTGGAGGAATTGC
>JZKD02S1922929.1:369491-397561 GCA_000966675.3 Picea glauca
AGATTTTTCCCCTAGAAACCCAAACCGGGAAAACCAACATATATTATATTCATTCATTGTGTTACATTGTTTACAATACAATATACATATAGGAGCCAACGACATCCAAAATCCTAACCCAATGACCCGGATTAGTCCAAAACCCTAATTCCTTAACCAAAAATAGAATACCATTGGCAAAAACCATGTGCCGAAAAAGCCACCTAAATACATGACACGTTTCGCAAGGCATAATTTTTTTTTCGAGGGCGCTGCCCCTGGATCCTCGCACGAGGGGCTCCGCCCCCCTACACCCGCCCCTACCCAACAAACATTTGTTTTATAAAGAATATAACACATACCCAACAGACATTTGTTTTATAAAGTAGTTGGTTGCATGCTTATTATGGAGAAAAAATTTTCCATGCTTCTAATAAATGTTTGGTATAATTTTGAACATACTAAATGCATTGTGTTACTGATAGTATCGGTGAAATGTTCAATATTTTTACAATCAATATTTAGACAATTAGCAACCTCTCTACCATCTACCATTGCACCCCACTATGATGTCAAATCAAGAGAATGTTATTAAACAAGGACAACTTGTAGATGAAGCATACCAAAGATGATTGAATCAACGAACTATTTGATTCCCACTATGTCCTGTGTCACCAATTCAAAACCTCTATAGTAACACTAGTTCTTCACATGTCGGGGACGAAGGAAATACTACAAAGGTTGGTATGGATGATTCTTACTGGATACCCAATCCATGGAGGGAGTGTTGTTACATGCATTCCAGAAAAATGAAATAGGGGATGACAATGATATTGTTGATACCTTCTTCGAAATCCTGAAATATGATTCCACCACCCCTCTCTTTGGATAGGGGTCAAGTCTACTCAAATAGGGACATCAATGTTATAGTACAAATTTAAAGTAATGTATGGTATGTCAGATGCATGTTTCTTGGCACTTTTTAGGTAACTAACCATTAAGTCCCCTAATATGTTAAGGAATCTTGTCATAGAATGAAGGAAGAAAATGGTTGATTTTATGCATGCTTAATGACAATGTACATTTCTATTGCCCACTAATTGTAGGCTACTCAAAGATAAGGTACTTCTGAGTGATAATTTCTTGCTCGATAGTTGTGCAGAGGCAACAAAAATGTTGAGAAGGTTAGGTGTTGATTACATATTCTATCACACATGTTTGAATGATTATATTCTATACATAAATGAATATGCAGATAAAGAGATATGTCCAGAATGTGGACATGATAGGTACCGGAAATTTAAAAAAAATGGTAAGTTACATGGTTCTCCTCATAAGATATTGATGCAGATGCTTATAATTCCAAGGATTCAAAGGATCTTTTGTTGCAAACAATTAGTCGTGCTGTAGGGGTGGCATGCTTCACATAGAAGTGATCTAGGATTTATGCAAATCCCAACAAATTCAATAGCCATGAAGCATATAGAGGATACATGGCCCAATACATTCGAAGATGAAGTACAGAGCCTATGATTGAGCATAGCCATGGATGGAGTTAACTTTTATTCCCTCCAAAACATCAATAGTTGTTAGAAGAGAATTAACATCTTATGCTAGCTCTTATAATTCCAAGTAGAAGACAAGTGAAAAGAATGGATGTCTACTTCCAACCATTGATCAATGAATTTAATAAATTATGGGAAGGGATACATGTATATGATATATCAAGACCCATCCCAATGGAGAGGTATTTTATGTTGTATGGCATATATGCATACACCACGCATGATTATCCAAGACTAGGAGTTTTCTCTAGTATGCATGTTGATTGATTTATTTATATCTATAATGTTATTTAGAATAATTAATTTGGTGCAACTATATTTTTTACATTAATGTGCTCTATATACAATAACATTGCATGTCTTGTAACAAAAGGGTATCATGGATGTAAATGTTGTGTACCTTCTATAAAGTCTAGGTGGTCCAACCACCTATGGAAGTCGGTGTATGATTACTCAAGGGTATTCCTCCTAGAAGACCACCCTTATAGAAGAGTTGCATCTGATTTCATTGGTAATGTAGAGAAAATCTGAAGACCTGAAATAAACACACCGACAGGTTGGATTAGGGAATATGACACAAAGAAGGAGAAGGAAATGACATATTTTTTGATTCAAATGGGGAACCTATGTTCTATGATCCTGAATTTTTTAACACCTATGTCGAGAAAATTCCCATTAGGATGAAAATTAAATCTTTATTTTATGAGCTCTCATATTGGGAGCATATTAAGATTGCCCACTTACTAGATCCCATGCATACATTAAAAAATATTTCATCTTCTTTATGGAGACACATATCATGAAATAAAAAAACACATTGGTTGTTAGGAGAGATCTTATTTCTTCGAATACTAAAAATAGACATTGGCCAAGAAAAGAAAGTAGAGGAGAGACTAGTCTCTCTTAGTCTTTTAAAGAAGGTGATGTCTCATGGTTTTTGAAGAAATATGGTCTTTCTATGACGAAAGATGTTATATTAGGTGTGAAGGCATCTTATTTATATGGGTTGAATATAGGACATTGCTTCAATGAAGAAGGGAATTTGTCGGGGTTAAAATCACATGACCATGTTAAAATATACTATGCACTCACAAATATATGGAAATTAACGATGTCTGTGTCTATTTTGTAGTGTCATTATCCTTTGCTCGTGCATGGTTGTGTGAACCATGAATTCCCCTAGGACATATGATGTGCTATATGGAATTTATATGCATTTGTACATTGAATCACATCAAAGGACATCCATATGGATAACATTCCACAGTGGCGTTGAGAGATATCTGATATTGTTTGTATGTTTGAGAAGGAACTACCCATGAGTTTTATGGAATTGCAAGTCCATGTTCTAATTCACTTGCATAATGAGGTTGAATTAGTTGGGTTTCTCTTATGTTGTTGGATGTTCTTCTTAGAGAGGTACATGAAAAAATTGAATGGGTTTGTTAGATAAAGGGAAAAACTAGAGGGATATATGGTGGAGGGGTACATAGTATATAAATCATTATAGTATGCCAGTGAGTGCATCGGAAAAATCAACAACACACTAAGGGCAGTGGTTTGGGATGACCAACGAGATGAGGACAAAAGGGAAGGGGAGATACTCCAAACAAATGGAAAAATGCGCACAATAAAGAGTAAGTCACTTATCTTTTGTCAAATTTGTATAGAAAAACTTTTTACACTGAAGTTGATAATATATATTTGATCTCATACTATTCGTTTTGAATTCTTGTATACATTAGTGAATTTAAAAATTGATGCCATCAATAAATTTATTTTTTATAACATGGAGGAAATGCAACCATGGGTTGCGTTGTATGAAGAGAAAAGAAGGAAATGTCACAGTGATAAGAAAACATTTAGGCAGTTGAATGGTAGAACCATATCTTATCTTGACCATTTAAAAGAAAATATACCAAAAATTTTACCCAACAATTGGGTGGATGACTAGATCACACAAAAATATGGCGTGGTTGGTCGTTACCCATGTAGAGAAGATATGGATGCATTAAACATATGGATTAGGTGTAGAAACTATATAATAATCTCTCTAAGTACCACGTTCAATTTATAATGCACATTTGAATAGTAAAATGTATTATGTTTTTATTAATGCTCGGGTTATTAGACATATTACACCATCATTTGTTCTCATTTTTACAGGGTCATTTATTCCCATCTATGTGGAAACATGGATATCCTTTTTGCACTAAGGATGCCGATGATGGACACATCACACAATATCGTGGAGTGGAGATCTATTTCGACCATTCTAGTCATGCTATCCACCGTAATCAAGACCTAACAAAGGGGAAGTTAGGTTACATTGGAAATATACAAGAGATCATGAAAGTGGACTTCTCATCTTTCCAACGTGTTACTTTTATTTTCAATTGGTGGGATACCTTCAACCAAAGAAATGTAAAGGAATATCATGATAGTGGGATAATATGTATTAAATCTAAAAAAATATGGATTGAAACTGAGGAGTCTTATGTTTTCCCAAACCATTACATCTAAGTGTTTTTTTACCCAGATGTGTTGGGTGTGGATTGGTAATTCATACTGAGACATGATCCAAGATCAAAACATATTTTTGAGAACAACAATGTTATAATGGCAAGCGCGGAAGATAATTAGGGTGATGGCAATGAAGAGTGATACATAAATGTTTTGTTTCAAAAGTTATATTTTGGATGTGTCACTTTATTATGGTTATCTATAATTGGCCAATTGTTTTTTTTTTTTCCTTCATTTTATAATGTTAGATATGAAAAGTTAACAACCACTTACAACCATCATATTGAAAATACATTAAATAGTACAAGCATAAAATGTGGTTTTGATATATTTTTATTGTCATATTTATTGTTTATTATAGCAAATTTATGGTGTATTATATTAACTTATGTTTATGTTAAATTTTGAATTACCAAGCATTAATTGAGATATCACAAAGTTAATGATGTAAGATTTATTTTAAAGTATATTTTATTTTAAAAACTGACGATATTAAAAAATCAAACCTTAAATTTTTCATTGTTTGAAAAATTTAAAATTCAAAGAAATATATACTTACTTTGATGGAACTTCTAAAGGAAATTCCAACGAAATAACTTCTTGCAACATCTATGAGTTGTGGATTCACACTTGTGGTGTTGGCATTACCAACATGGATGCCATTCCTAATCTTAACTAGTGAAACTATCATGGCCTTCACCTATTCCACTCCATCCTCTATTGTTTTAAACATACAAACCTATATTAATCATTCCTTTTACATTCTCCCTAAAATAAGTGTTAATATAGGAAGGAAATGGAAATTATAAAAGAGTCTTTTCTAGAGCTTAGTCACAATTAAGGAAAATTTTAAGGATCCATATCTAAAAGTATAGAAACTTTTGCCAATTTCACTAATTCTTAAAATACTAATTATAAAATGTTTGGTGAGATTCTTGTAAAAGTATTTCAATTTCTAAGTATTTATATATTTTTCAAAAAATACTCACAACTTTTAGAGTAAAACAATTTTATCACATAGAATTTGGGTGAATATTAAAAATAAAAATAAAAAATGAGCAAATTCTTTTTAGGAAAAAATAGAAAATTAGACAAATCATGAAATTTAGCCTCTAAAGTTTTGCTTGACTATAATCCAATCCTAGAAAGTTTGGATATAAATAATTTATGATTGGGGTTTTTGTTGTTTTATTATGGATTAGGTTTCCATTAATAAAGTAACAATCCAACTTTTACTAGACAAGTTGTTACCATGGAAAACAAAGATTGATATCCTAACAAAACAAGAAAACCATCATATAACTCATAGACAATAAATACACTTACAAAAAGAAGAAGTGATAAGTGACAACAAAATCACCAAAACATTACAATGCATTCTAATGCAACAAAACAATCCTTTTATTTATTGTGAATATGTTGATGCATGTACAACCATGTTAGATATTCTCATTCCATCAAGGATGGGGACAATTATCCCCATTTTGTGGGATAACTAAGGAGATAATGTCTCAAGGCCCTTAGGTTGCAGATATGGAGTGCCGAGAGACCACATGGCTAGCAGTGTCCATTGACACATACAGAAGCCTACTCTATCACCACATTCTGATCCATTGTCAGCGCATTCATCACACCAGCTAGCTCCTGGAGGGAAGATGTGTCTTGCTCCATGCGGTACAAGTTAGGTATTGTGGCACATAATCACCTTAAAATTTGAGGTGTTTAAACATGTTGTATTTAAGATGCTTTTGATTATAAAATGCCTGCTTGGACACTATGCTTTTGACCCTGTTTTACCTTGGTGAGTGTCATATATTTCTTAGTAAGTGGCCAACCTTTGGGGAAGGTTTGTGACTAGGGGTCCCTTAAGGGGTTGTCGTACCATTCCCGACCATACTTACCACTTTCCGCTCATTACATTCCCATCATATTGCCCTATTCTAGGCCCTTTGACTTTAGTGACCCAAGAAGGGCATGTACCTCATTTCATGGGAAGAAGGGGCTAAAGGCCCACAGGGATGGTTGCTGGCAAAAGATAAGAGCCTAAAATAAACCTTCTAGATGCTCGCCTAGTCAGGTCTTGAGAATGTTGAACTGCTTCTCTTAAAAGAATTGAAGACCTACACAATATCAAACACACAATAAATGTCTCGCTTGAATATCAGACTAACACAAGTGCGTTACAACGATTTACATGGTTATCCCTATGGAACTTTGTGGACCTCTTTGTTCAAGTGAAACTTTGTTACTTCCCCCCAAGCTAGTCGATTCACTATTGGGAGTGCAAACGTGTTTGGATCATTGATTAATTAATAAATGGCAATAAATGGGTTTGGAAAAAGGTTGCATTGAGGAATAAGGTGTAACACACCCCGTACAAAGACACCCATAAATGAGATGATACGAGCCCTTGTATGTCATGAAACTAATTTACCTATGAAGTATAAACCCCTATCTACCTCATCATCCACTACATAACCATGAAGGGGCACCCTTGGGAGCATCCCCTACTTGAGGGTTTTGGTCTACCGAATAGGACTTTTATGACACCCCTCTTGTTAGCACTTCAATTGGCATCATTTAAATTTCGACATTTGGTCAATAGCAGGGGCGCTACCAAAAACATTGCATTCTCATAGCACCATCATAAAGGTGATATCGTCAACTTCCTTCACCATTTTGTTAACA
This sequence comes from Picea glauca, assembly GCA_000966675.3. Lineage (NCBI taxonomy): Eukaryota > Viridiplantae > Streptophyta > Pinopsida > Pinales > Pinaceae > Picea > Picea glauca. The sequence goes on from JZKD02S1922929.1 coordinate 376,247, forward strand.
TGCCATCCTTTGCATCAATGTTTACTAAGCTTACCATCTTTTTAAAAACCCCTATGTGGCCAATACATAATGTATCCATGATTATTCATGATCCTCAACAAGTTGGGTCTAGTTTGCAAAAAACTTAAACTCTTCTTTGCATTGATCTTGCCCAAAATCCAAGCATACGTTATATGCCAACTTCGCTAATCTTGCACAAACTTCACCGAGTTCCCCTTAGCCTTATATTTCCAATCCAATAAAGTCTATCCATGTGTCATATGCTCTTATTCTTCCAATAAATCAATTTAAATTATGATTTTTTTATACCCTCCTTGATATCATATTAAGTGATTTTACCCTAGCATCCAAAGGTATAAAAAGGGAAAGAATGCCCTCCTTGATATCAAATTAAGTGATTTTAAGTAACATCCGAAGATATAAAAAAGGGAAAAATAAAAATGGATTATATTATTTTATATATTTTAAAATAATATTTTATATATTTATTATAAAGCTTTCTTGGTTTGGTTTTGCAAAATTATAGGTTTTGGTCATCAAATCCAACTACCCCCAAGTCATTGAACATCACATAAGCCACCAAGCCCGATTTTCAACCTTGACCATCAATATGTTGAGCGAAGAGACCAAGTATCGACACAACACACACACCAAGCGTCGAGGATGGAGCCCACAAAGAGAACTTATATTACGCATATTCACTGTATATAATTACTTTGAAGTTTTTGTTGCTTATGCATGTGGGATATATCCCATGGAGAAAGAATAAAAAAACTTAAACGCAGTCAACCATCAACTGCCCATGTGAGTGAAGACAAGCTTCTGGTGGGATGCTAATGCTTGAGAGCCAAGATAATGACAACATCCATCATTCCTCCAGCTGCCAAGAAAATGTTAGGTAGCTAAATCAACTGCCAACTGCCAAGTTTAAGCAATTGCTCACAGCTGAATGCACCAGAGATCTTCCAAGTATCCCAACAAGTGTTAGGGCCGAGTGTCAACGGTTATATGCTCATCACTTTGATTGGTGTACAAGTCATCGTTCATCGTTTAGATTATCACTCACATGCTAACATTAAGTGTCCTGATGCCAATAGAAAGTGCCAACACAAGAAGTTGAAGATCGTGGAACAACACTTAAAAACTAATTATCAAGCTGCAAATACAAATTATTTATGTACAACTACAGATTGAGGAACTCCAAATCGAAGAGATTAAGTGTATAAATCCAAACAAAAATCATGATTGATTGGGATGATGCAAATATTAACTAGTAATCGGGTTTCCCAGATAACCTCTTATATTTCATGGGCATAAGAAGGGCATTTGGTTCTGTTGGTGATATTGTAGAAGCCCGTCGTATAAGAAATACATGGCATATCTGTTTCTGGGGAATAGTCCAGGAAACAATCATTCATATTTTATATCAATGCATATTATGAAGGAATGATCAAGGAGACAATATGGAAGATTTATCAGAGGGAATTCCACAGTCATAGTACTGCTGTTTCTTGGGATAAAATCCATATATTTTTGTAAATGTTAATGTTTTGGGCGAGAGCTATACCAGTACTTTCGGGAATTATTTGATATTGATGCAAGAATTATGAGAACACATATATCACCAATTGAAAACAATGTGAATAGAGAGGAAAGAGAAAAAGCTCCAGAATCTTGTGGTGATAGTTCTGCATTGAGTTTTAAGGTAGAGGTCATGGAAGGAAAACTCTTAAGAGATTTGACTCGAGAGACTTTTTCTTTGTTGGTAGCATTGGTTTCCCCTAGAGATAATAAATTATTCCTTCATTAGAACAAATTAGATAGCTTGGTCGTATGGGATTGTGTCCTGATATTGATACAGAAAACATTTTTCGGAGTCCTTGATAAGATTCTTATTTAAACATACAAGAGTTGCTCGCCCTACTCTCCAGATAATTGTAGAAACTCGATCTTTTCAAGATCCCAAGCCCTTGCAGGTAAATTCCAAGAAGCAGGTGTCAAAGATTTTATCCCAGATTCAGAGGCACAAAATCAACATCAATTCCATATTTTAAGGTCGAGGATTATGTCCGTATTTTCCAAACATTAAATCAATAGTCAATGAAATCAAGCACTTCTAGGTTGAAAATCGATAAGTGGTAGGATACCTGGAAGCAAAGGTTAACACCATTCCAGATATAAAAGTAAATCATGCCCCTGAATCAAGGAGAAGGATTAGCATCATCTCCATATCTCTAGACATAAAAGTCAACAGTGGATCAAATCCATATTCGAGAGCACTCAACAGATTTTGAGGAATCAGTTCTAACATTCCAGATTTCTTGTGATTGATCAGATATTTGTTCTATTTTGAATTTAATGATAAAATCTGACTCCTAAAAAACTACCAGGATAATTTATTGTAATGTTTATATATTTTATCTTAGGAAATCAAATAGGAGAAGGGGGATCCTCAGGGGAGGTCGGAGAAAGGCCCGAGAGAGGCACTTTGGGGAAGAAAACTGTGTGTGATTTATTTGTAATCCGAAGGGAAGCTTTCCTTTTTTATATTTCAACATCAGATATCCATGAAGACTTGGCTTATCAGTTTGTTATCTTTGTATCCGTCTTATTTTTCCTCCTACTTGAATAAATTGCAGTTTTTTGAAAATCAATAGCTGTCCATGGATTATAGATTCTTAATGCAGTGAGACTCATTCTATCTGTCTATTATTTATGGGATTTGTTCAGATATTTTTATTCATTTTCTTCAGAATGAGTTTCTGTTAATCCAATATTGAGTGTTAATTGAATATTGAGTCTTATGGATTATATAAGTATGATCTGATAGTGATGCCCTTGTTTTCCATAGTTGTTTTCCTTATTCCGCAACCCATCCATGCATTATCAACCTTTTGTCTGATAACTGGTTTAATTGCCCATGCCCAATGGTATTAATCGTTGATCTTATATTTATTTCAGTCTTCTGCTTTGTATATTTATTTCAGTCTTCTGCTGCAAATCACATGAGGAGAAGGCCTTTGGAGGCCAAAGGTTCCATCCCCAACCTAAACTATTGTTCAAATATGCCAAAATGTTGACCTAAAAGGGAGACATCATCTTGTTTTTAGGGTTTTTAATGTGCAAAACGTGAAATTTAAATGAATTATTTAATATTATTTGTGTAAAGGAGGAAGATTAGGGCTGTTGACCCCTATCTTTTGTTTTACCATAAAATTAAGTGGACAAACTATGTTTTAGACATTTTGTATAAATAGAGATCATGTGAATCTCTTTTCATAACTGCTCGCTAAACGGAGTTACGGTTTGAAAGATATTCATGGTCAAAGTTGTGGTCAAACATGGCCAGTCAACAGGGGGCCACATCATCATCCATACTGTTGATATGGTAGGGTGACGTCAGCATGTTGATATGGTAGGGTGACGTCAGCATGATGGCTGCTAACGTTAGCATGACACATGGAAATACCAGAGTCTGCCACATGTCACATGCCAATGGGATTTTCAGGGGTCCATTTGGACCAGTATAAAAGTGCCATGTGGCACCCCCAGGAGACACCACGTGGCATCCGTGAAACACCCAATATCAGCCCGTGAACGAATTTTGAAATTAAAAAATGGCGGGTTCGCCAAATCTGGCAGACCACGCCAATTTTTAGCAAGAGTTGGAAGAAGACTCCGCTAAAGTTAGCGAGAATCATATATTGCAATATATATATATATATACACACACACACACAACCAACACACCAAAATGGAGTCGAGTGGGATTCGACCCCAAAACCTCCACCGATGCCCAAGCTTTAACAATTCCGCCCATAACCAATGCGCCACAGGTATCGCTTGGTATATTTGCCCACAAATATTACTTAAAAGATGTACTCCACCCAGAGTTGGGGAGAGAGGCCCAGATCGTATGCCCTGTGGGCACGGATTTCGAGGCAAAGTAATGCCATCATTGTAGGTTGCAGAGGGCATGAAAATCGAGACAAAATTCTTCTTGGGCCTGGGAGTGCCAAAGTCGGATTAGAGCGTGGAGACATTCATTTTTGGGTAATTCGACGCCACAAATTCAATGGCGATGTCTTTTTTTTTTTTATCTGAGCATTATTTCTGCAGCTTGATTTCAGAATGAGGTATATTTATGTATTTTCCAAATTCTTTTGTTGAGTTAATGAAAGAGCCTACCCATTTGAGAGTAGGACTTAGAGACGTAGTCCACCAGGGAAGAACTGCGTTATCAAGTTTTTGTGTTTAGATCTGATGCTTATGTCTCTTCATTTTTAAGTTTTTCCTTCTTTAATGGTGCATTTTAATTTATGCTCATTTAATACAATTCTTTATAAGTCACGATGAAAAGATTCCGGATCATGTTGGTATCAGAGTAGTCATCTTTGACTTGAATTGTTGAGTGTGAATGCTTACTAGGGCCAAGCATAAACATGGTGAAGGAACTCTTGAGACTTTCAATCCCGAAGTTGGTCGTGTATCTAGAAGGAAGAAAATGGCAGAAGAGGACAAGCGTGATGAACAGGAGAAAAATTTTCACATGGTCTTTTATCACATGTCAGAAATGGTCGAGCGAATGTATGGAGATTACGATAAGAGGATGAAGAAGAAAGGGAAGAAAAAATAAGCACATGTAGATGATGATGCTTCAGTAAACCAAGGGGCTGGAGGAGATCCTCATAAGCTTCCGTCTTCACCTTCGAGTTCTAGTTCTTCTTCCTCTGAGAATTTTCATCATTCTAGCCATAAAGCCTCTTTTAAGAAACCATTATTAAAGCTTGATGTAAAATTTTCTTTACTTATATTTAATGGAGATGCTAATCTTGAAAAGCTAGATAATTGGATCTGACAGGTTGAAGTGTATTGCTGTGTCTAGCATATTAATGAAGAGGAAGTTAAAGTGCAATTGGCTTCTCTTCAGTTGGAAGGCACCGCTCTTGTATGGTGGGAGAGCAAGCTTCTGAACATAAGTAAGTGTGGTAAGCTTCGTTCCTCATGGTCAGAATTTAAATCAACAATAAGAAACCAATTTTATCCATTAGGGTATTTACATAAAGCAATGATGGAATGCCAAACTTTAAGGCAAAGTAAAGGTCAAATTGTACAAAGTTTCACAAAAGAATTTAGGAAGAAATCTCTTGCATTGAACATTACGTTGGATTCTTATGAAACTTTAATGAAGTATATTGACACACTTCACAGTTATATTCGTCATACTTTTCTCTAGTTTAACCCCACTAGTCTTGATGAAGTTTGTGTGCAAGCCACTCACTTTGAGAATAGGGGGAAACATATTCAAGAAGATCCCAAAAATAAACCTTCCAATTTCCCATATAAGAATTTTAAGAAGTTTAAAAGGAAGGAAAAGAAGACCGCTACAGTGACGAGAGAAGGAGGAAAACCATATTGCACTCATTGCAAGAAGAACAGTCACGATGAAGAACACTATTGGAAACTACATCCATAAAAGAAACCGAAACAGTTCGGTGGAAAGGGGAAGACAAAGACCGTTGCTACGGTACAACAAGATCATAGTTTTGATTTAGGAGATGAAGGAAAGATCACAACGGTTGGAGTACAAGGTAAAGATTCTCTTCATGCTAGTTTAAGTTCCAATGATGAATCTCATGTTGATGAACGAAAGAGGAATGATCTATTTCATATGAGAGTTGTATCTAAACATACTAAGATAGATACATTATTTGATATGGGTTCCCAAGTAAACTTAATATCTAAATCACTTGTCAAGAAAATTGGTCTTGAAACGAAACCACATCCGAAACCTTATCCTCTTGGTTGGGTATGTGACAAAGAAAAACTTAATGTCACCAAACAATATAGGATCATATTGTCTATTGCTTCAAAATTGATTGATGAGGTGGATTTGGATGTTGTACCACTTGATATATGTGGCATAGTGTTGGGAAGTCCTTATATTTATGATAGAAAAATAGTTTTCTTTCGTCATGAGAACAAATACCACCTTATTAAAGGGGGAGTGGAATATATTGTTAGATATCACAACATGAGGGCAAATACCACACTTGTTAGTGCAGGGAAAATGAAAAGACTCATAAACACTAATAAGAGATAGGTACTCATGATCGTTAGAGAGAAATATGTTGGGATATCCTATGCTTTCCAAGGGTGTGATCCATCTCATAAAAATGAATTAATTGATATTGTTTCTAAGTATGATGATATTTTTAGGAACCAGATGGATTACCTCCTAAGAGGGAAATCCAACATGAGATACATCTTCAAGATGATTCTCGTCTTCCTAATGTGGGCATGTACATGATGTCAGTTGTGGAGATGACAGAGATCAAGAAGAATGTTCAGGGATTATTGGATCAAGGGGTCATTAGGCCCAGTTCATCTCCTTTTGGTTCTCCGATCGTGATGGTGCCAAAGAAAGATGGCACATGGCGAATGTGTGTCGATTACCGAGCCTTAAATAAAATCACGGTAAAAAATTGATACCCTCTTCCTCGCATAGATGATTTACTTGATCAATTGAAGAATGCTATCCATTTCACTAAGTTGAATTTGCACAGTGGATATCATCAAATTAGAGTCGCAGAACATGATGCATGGAAAAATTCCTTTAAAACCAAACAAAGATTTTTTGAGTGGTTAGTTATGCCGTTTAGGCTTTGTAATGCTCCGACAACTTTCATGCATGTGATGAATGATGTATTCAGACCTTTCATAGTTGACTTTGTGATTGTATATTTAGACGACATTCTTTTTTTTAGCGGGACTTGGGATGGGCATGTGAGGCATGTAAATCAAGTATTGAATACTTTTCAAAAGTAAAAGATGTATGTAAAATTGTATAAATGTGAATTTGGAAAGACCGCACTTGTGTACTTAGGTCATATTGTAGGAGGAGGACAATTGAAAATTAACCCTTCCAAAATTGATGTAATTGTAAATTGGCCTGAGCCAAAAAGTGTAACCGAAGTTCGAAGCTTCTTAGGTGCAGTCCAGTATTGGAGGATATTCATTCTCAAATTATCCTTCATAGAAGCTCCTCTGAATGCCTTAACCAGTATGAAGAATACTTTTCAGTGGGAAGGAAAGAAAAAAAATCTTTCGACACTTTGAAGGGGAATATCAATACCGCACCAGTATTAGCACTGCCAAATCTTCAACAACCTTTTGAGATTGAGACAGATGCCAATGGATACGCCATGGGTGTAGTATTGATGCAATATCGTAAGCCTATCTGTTACCATTATGAAACTTTTAACCAAGCAGTTGTTAACTATCCTACATATGATAAAGAGTTGTATGCATTAGTCCAGAGTGTAAATAAATGGAAGCACTACTTGTTAGGGAAGGAAACAATCATGCATACAGATCACCAACCCTTATAGCATCTTCAAGCATAGACCAAATTGCAACAATCTCGACACTACAGGTGGATGGGTTTTCTACAACAATTTCACTTGGTAATAAAGTACAAAAAGGGTACAAGTAACAAGGTAGTTGATATGCTTTCTAGACCTCCCATTGCTGCTTCTATTATTTTGAATAATACTTCTTTATCTCATGATAGCTATGTAGCCAATATGCCATCGATGAATATTTTAAAGAAGTATATGTGAAGCTAACCCTTGGTGCACAGGTAGAGAACTATTGTCTGCAGGGAAAACTACTCTACCATCTTGGAAAGCTATGTATTTATACAAGTGAACGAGTCCATGCAATACAAGAAGATCATACTTCTCTTGTGTCTGGGAATTTTGGGGTAGGAAAGACTGTGGCTCATTTGCAAATTTTTTGTTACTGGCCTCAAATGAAAGCAATGGTAACTAAATATGTAAAGGGGTGTGTGATGTGTTCTACTTGTAAGACCACTAATAGAAAACTGGGGCTATACACCACTTCCTGTTCCATCCCATCCATGGGAAAGTGTATCCATGGATTTTGTAGGGGGTTTACCAATGACCAAAGGGGGTCATGATTATTTGTATGTTATAGTAGATAGGTTCAACAAGATGTGTATCTTGATGCCTTGTACAAAGCAGATCACTGCTGAGAAGACTACTAATCTCTTCTTTCATCATGTTTGGGTTCACTTTGGATTACCCACATATATCATCTCAGATCGAGATACTCGATTCCTTGGGGACTTTTGGACTAGCTTGTGGAGAATGATGGACACCAAATTGAAGAGGAGCACTGCTTTCCATCCACAGACCGACGAACATACATGGGTGGTAAACTGAACAATGGTACTTTTTCTTTGAGGCTACTGCATCAAGCGTCCCAAGGTATGGGATGAACATATACCCTATGTACAACATGTGTACAACCGAGCTTTACATTCATCCAATCAGAGTTCACCTTTTGAGACATGTTTTGGGTACCTACCAAAGGTTCCTTTGGACTTGATGTACGAGAGATATGTCGATGTAAATGAAGAATGAACAAAGGACAGAGCCCGCAAGTTCATCCAAAAGATTCAGCAGATACACTAGAAAATTAGGGAGCAGTTGGAGAAAATTCAAGCACAATATAAATATCGACATGACAAGCACAAGGTTGATCATCAGTTCCAGGTTGGAGATCGGGTATGGCTTCACATAAACAAGGAGAGATTGAAGAGTGAAGGCAAGAAACTCAAGCCCATTCGTTATGGACCCTTCACTATCTTGGAGAAAAGAGGTACCAATGCTTTTCGTTTGGATCTTCCACCTTATATGCAAATTTACTCAGTTGTGAATGTTGAGAACTTGAAACTTTTTGAGCCTCCCATGCTCATGGATCAAGACGAGGAAGTTTCAATACCATAAGTTGATGAGTTTTCACTTGAGTACTTGGATGAGCTACACGAAGATATCATCCTAGACATGAGGATGGGGACTTCATGTAGGGGTGATGTTGATTATCTTCGGGTAGGGTTAAAAGACACACATCCAAGCAAGGCAAAGTGGATTGAGAAGGACAAATAAGGGGACTCTTCCTTCACTTACCAGTTGATTGATGAAAGCTTTTGGTGGTCCAAAAATCTTTCAGTGGGAAGGCGTGATTCAAAAGGGATCCAAAGAAGGCTAAGAATAACTCAGAACTCACAGAGGTAACTCAGAACACTAAGAATGGCTCCAACAGACAGAGAAAGGGAAAAAATTCAAATTTCCCAAAACTTAGTGAAAATGGCATGATCATGAAGAGAACATCACAATATTTCTAATGAAGAAAACAACTTGTCAAACGAAGTTACGGTTTGAAAGATATTCACGGTCAAAGTTGCAGTCAAACAGGGCCAGTCAACATGGAGCCACATCATCATCTGTACTGCTGACGTCAAAAAATGACATGGTAGGGTGATGTCAGCATGAAGGCTACTGACATCAACATGCCACGTGGTAGCGCTAGAGGCTGCCATGTGTCACCCACCAATGGGTTTTTCAGAGGTCCATGTGGACTAGTAGAAAAGTGCCACATGGCACCCCAAGAGACGCCACATAGCACCATCCAGGAAGTGCCATGTGTCAGGTACGGATTGACAGGATGATGATGTCAATAGATAGGTGGAATAATTAGTGGGTTCCATGTGGCATCCCCGAAATGCCCAATATCAGCCCGTGAACGAATTTCAAAATTAAAAAAATGGTGGGTCTGCCAAATCTGGTGGACCACACCAATTTTTAGTAGTAGTTGGAAGAATTTCTAGACTCTGCTAAGTTAGTGGGAATCACACACACACACACACAGATATATATACAACCAACACACCAAAATGGAGTCCAGTGGGATTCGACTCCAGAACCTCCACCAATGCCCAAGCTTTAACAATTCCACCCATAACCAATGCACCACGAGTACCACTTGGTATATCTGCCCACAAATATTACTTAAAAGGTGTACTCCACCCAGAGCTGGGGAGAAAGGAACAAATCATATGACCTACGGGAACATATTTCGAGGCAAAGTAATGTCATCATTGAAGGTGCAGAGGGCATGAAAACCGAGACAAAATTCTTCTTAGTTCTGGGAGTGCCAAAGTCGAATCAAAGCGTGGAGACAGTCATTTTTGGGTAATTCGACGCCACAAATTCAATGGTGATGTTTGTTTTTTGATCTGAGCATTATTTCTGCAGCTTGATTTCATAATGAGGTATATTTATGTATTTTCCAAATTCTTTTGCTGAGTTAATGAAAGAGCCTACCCATTTGAGAGCAGGACCCATAGATGAACTACATTATCAAGTTTTTGTGTTTAGATCTAATGCTTATGCCTCTTCATTCTTAAGTTTCCCCTTCTTTAATGGTGCATTTTAATTTATGCTCATTTAGTGCAATTCTTTATAACTCATGATGAAAATATCCCGGATCACATAGTTAGTCATAATTTCACCCAATTTTTCTGGAAAATAACTATGTAATAGGTTTTGAAACCTCCAACCTTTCGAGTGGACAGTCCACCCATCATCAATGACAAATGAAGCTGAAATCAACTTCATTCTTCCTTGATGATGGGTAGAGTGCCCACTTGAAATGTTGGAGGTTTCAAAACCTATTACACAATGATTTTCTTACGACTTTTGTTTATTTTATTTATTGAGTTTTATTAATATTTTTTTATTTTTAGATATTGATATAAGATTAAATTAATTTAATATTATTTTAATTTTAACAAATTAATTATTTTTTTCACTAACCAAATCTAATACTTATATTTCCTTGTGAGGAGATTCATAAAGTTGGTGGTAGAGAAAAAAATCATAAGGTCATTTAAAGAAAACTGTGTATATTAAAATTCCATTTTTTTTTCTCGAGGAAATGTACTCACTGAAAACCCTCCAAATACTTCCCTGTGTTCCATGGATGGTAAGTAGGGTAAGTCATTGACCCTGATTAGGGGCCTCACCCCAGGGAATCAAGAAAGTTGAACTCATGACCAACAACAAGCATGAAAAACTCAAGTCTAGATTTAGACCATTTGAGCTAACCCTCGGGGCTATATTAAAATTCATTATTATTAATGATTTCGTTTTTATATTTAATAATTTAAATTTAATTAATTATAATTTTAAAATAATAAAAATTATTAAATATAACTGTTATAAATTTAATGAACAATTATTATAACTTTATCATTAAACTAAATGAAAAAACAATGTTTCATAAGAGTCATTATTCAAATTAATTTTTTCATTCATTAAACAAATCCAATATTTCCATACATTTTAATACAAAATCTATGAAATACAATATTTAACATACATTTTTAATAAAAGATTCATAAAGTTGGTAATAGAGTAAAAAATTGTAAAACCATTTCATCAAAAGTGTATAGATCAAAATTTATTATTATTCTTTATCTTTAATAATTTAAATTTAAGTAATTAAATTAAATATATTATAATAGTTGAGTAATATAAATTAATAAAATCTTAAGAAAAATAATAAAATAATAAAATATAATAATTGTGATTTTAGTGAACAATTTTTTTAAAGCTATCCAAATAGTGTGGATAGCTTTAAAAAAATTGGTCTAGTTTGATAGCTATCCACAAGATGCTTTTTGGTTATTGGTCTGGTTTCCCAAGTAGAAAATCAACAACATAGATATTGTACAGTTTAAAAAAATTAGTGAACATCCATATTTAAACATCTATTCTCATATACCTCATTTCATTGCAAGAATCAAGTACAACATTATGATACTAAAAGATCAATTATATCACATCACGATAACAATGGTGTCTACACACCCAAACTATCCTGCAAGGTTAGGACCTCCAAGACACATAATCAACACTCAAGTCTAGGATTCATCCGATTGATTTTGACCATTTAAGGTCTTAGGCTGGTGATTGTTCTGAAAAACATAGAGATATATATTCCCATAACCAAATCAAATCTAGACTCAGGACTAAGTAACAATAAAGTACTTGATCATAAAAAAAAAAAAATATTCAGATACTCATTACACCAGACAAAAGTTTACTTCCCTTACGATTACAAACAACAATATGCCCTCTCTTTAGAATACCATCATCTATTATTTAATGACATGCCTCCTCTTTATTAATTCCATCGTCTAATCATTATTTACCTTTAACAATTTTCTTCCCTAAATATAACGTTAGTTATTCAACATCTAGACATAATGTATTCTCTCTATAAGAATACAATTCAATTGTTGCCCACTGACTAGACATAATTACTTGCTCCATAAGAATATCACATAATATTTATAATCAAAATATTTATAATCAAAATAACAATTTTCCTTCCCTTAAAAATGTAAGTAGCAAATAAATTTTTCAATATCAACAAGGGTACCACACGTAATGCACACGTAATGCATACGTAATGCATGGATCACCCTTAATAAATCCAATAATCAATTCCATTGTACAATCAATTGAAATGCAAACCATACTAGCTAGCTTAAGAACTGACTTAAATTTCATTCATAAAAGCATTCTATCATAAGGAGTCGTTGAAAACAAGTATAGAATTTACCAACTATAGTGCAAAGAATCCATAACCAATAAACGTAAAATGTATGCATGGATCACCCTTAATAAATCCAATAATCAATTCCATTGTACAATCAATTGAAATGTAAACCATACTAGTTAGCTTAAGAACTGACTCAAATTTCATTCATAAAAGCATTCTATCATAAGGAGTCGTTGAAAACAAGTATAGAATTTACCAACTATAGTGCAAAGAATCCATAACCAATAAACGTAAAATTCAAATCTTCACAGTAGGGTTACTAGTACAACTATTAGAGACTCAATATAATATTCATCTAGTATCAATATAATTAAAGTTTACAAGATATCATTTGCCTTAGGTGGGTAAGATATTGATATCTAACAAAGAGTTGTCAACTGAATTTTTCAAATTAGAGATACAACTTAAGTTTAAGAGCTTGCGTTCTAAAGACACTTCCTTCGCTACTCAAATGACGACTAAGGATTCCTTAACTGATTGGAAGGGAGAGTCTAATTATCTAGATTAGGGGATATAAATAAATCGAGACACTTGAAGTTAGGGTGAGCTTGGCGAAATGGTTCAAGACTACTGCTCCAATCTCAACATTGGAAGGACCTACTCAAATCTGGCAATGGTCTATCGTTATTCTTGGTAGAACAATTAATGATTAAGTCAACCAAATAAACGTGCAAAGAACTAAGGTAACGATATACAATGACTTCATTACCACACCAAAGATAACAGATGGAGTTTTGGATTCACTCCCACAACTCGAGGTCACTTAAAATTAAATTAACCAAGAAGCTAGCGAATATCTGCAGTAGATATGGACTTTAAATAATGCACAACTCATGTTACTTCTATACAATTACGCACATGTGTAATAGAGAGAACAATATCATTAAACTGTGATTAATAAAATTATACGACAACGCCAATATAATTTTAATTCCCTGACTTGCAATTAAATTGGCGGTCAGAACGAATCATACTCTGGATAGAACATAATTATACAACGAGAAGTTTGCTTCTAAAATTCAGATTGAATTTTTGTTAGCAACGGCCTCACTTCTTTCAATATCGGAACTGCAAGTACATTTTCAAATGAATAACATATTTTTTTAAAAGAAATGCAATAAATTTTTCGACGGATCCAATTAAATGGTTTCCAGAAGTCACAATAACTCAACAATCTTAAGGAAGATCGAATCTTATATTAAGGAAGCAACAAACAATGAATCCATATCAGATTCAAGGATTACGATGACCATACACGTGTAGATCAAAATTATAATTCCATCTCACAGTGACCTGACAAAACTTTAAATTCAGGAGGTGCGCTGACCTTCATGAAAACCCAATGACTACTAAGTCAAAACTTCAGTTAATTTATACAGAGACACAATGAATATATATATTAAAAATAAAATCACACTCCCAAATAATATACATAATCACACTCCCAAATAATATACAATAACCATTACAAAATTGAGTTTCTTTTCTGTATGAAATCTCACACATCTTGGCAGTGATCAAATTGGAAGAAAAACAATTACAACTATTGTTGCACAAACAACAAGACTCTAGAATCGTATTAGAAAATCAAAATTTCCAACTTCAAATTTCATTTAATAATCCCAATGATCCAATGATTTTAAACCTTTTGAAAAGCTTTCGATCTTGACAGTGATCAAACAATACCCAAGTTTCCAGAAATTAACAAGATACCGCAACAAGAACTTCTAAATTACTGATCAGAAATTTAAATTATTGTTTTAAAATACAACACAAATTATGGTTCAAATTCACAATAAAATTTACAATGCCATTCGAAGTTCAATTCGGTTTTTCAATATAATTTACAATGATAAAACAATTCCTCTAGTTATCAGATCTATCATTTAGTTAGCAATGAACAATAACAAATGGGCTTCAAGAATTTCTAATTAATTTTGCATCTGCTTTAACCATTCTAATTTACAATTTTTATCATTCTACAATAAAACTTAAAAATAAAATACCGGAACCAATGGAGACTGAGAGTTGATGATGTCCTCAAAGTCTTGTGCTCCTTCTGTACTCCAACTTGCTAATCATCGAAACTTCACCAATACCTACCATCCAATGCTAGGGGTAATATTCTTCCCCCTTATCCTCTCAAGCCGCAAAGGGGACACACACAATAAACCATCAAACAATAGCTCCAAGGTTTGCCTTGCAAGGAGGAGCTTCCACTCTTTCTCCAAGCTTGGAATCCCAACTCTCACAAGTAAAACACAGTCCACAAAATTTTGGCAGCATAAAATTACTAAGTAAAAGTGATCCATTTCCTTTCTACACCATTTGTTTTATAGAATTTTCTTTACTAACACATGTCCTCATGCACAAATAATTAACTTTTTAGATTAAATTAATTATGATTATTCGACCACACACTTGTCACACTCTCCCCAAGTTGCACAAGTAATTACCATTTTTATTTTATTTAAAAAACTAATTTCCCTCACATTCCCCAACGTGTTCCTATTTTTTTCTCTTAGTTGTCCCTTTGTTCCCAAAATTTTCATTTAATGAGTGTCTCCTAACTAGATCTTAGTTAGAGTTGGATTATGAGTCTTCTTCTAGTTAGACTAGTGATAGGTTGAATCAAGATTCTATTCTATTTACACCCATTCTCTCAAGTTATTATTTATTTCTATTTAAAAATCCCTTTTTATTAATTTCATGTACACATGTGCATTTTTCCAGCCTTCAAATTTTATTCCCCTTTTTCCTAGAGTTTGATTATATCCTCAAATCTTTTAACTTATGTCATAATTCATTTAGTCATTTAATTAAATTTAGACTTGGACTTAGTCTTAGACTTAGGCTTAGAATTTTGTTGGGATTTATAATTAATAATTTACTGTTTAATTAATTATTTTATTCTAACGAGGTCCAATCATTTCAATGTTTTCTAGACCACCTAGATTTATTGACTCAAATTTTAATTATGTGACATTCCCTTCAAGATGCACCTCTGTGCTCCATGGGTACCACTTGCCTTAGATTGGTTTTGGAAGTTTGTCCGACCCTTGGAGTCAATACTCCATTCGGTTGACATTTTGAGAGACTAAGGGATTATAAGGAATAATGACTTCGCCTTATTGCACACCCCTTATAAATCTTCATGAGAGACTGTCTTAGTCTACCCTCACGACATCATGGACCTCTCAAACTAGGTAATCGTTAACCTACAGTTCAGGCCACTACATGAGTGCTAGTAGGTTGTGACATGGATGCTTCCACACCTCTCCCTCAAATGTCTGGTTTTTGTGCATGGACGTTTACTCCTTATGTGATTTGGATTAGCAAGCATCACCAAGCCTGCAACCACTGACAAAAAAACTGTCAATAATACATATACATAAATCATACTGAATCGATCATATATCACATGTGCATAAAAATGAAATACTCAAACAAATACAATCCACTCCCTGACTCAATCCAAAGTCCAAGGAAGTCCATTGATTCCCTTAACATCCATAACCTGTCATGTGTCCTGCACACTAAAAAAACTTGTCAATAGCTATTACCAATACATATACGTCAGAATGAAAATAAGTAATAATACATCATCATCATCATGTATTATCCATAATGGAAACAAAATTGCAATGTACCATAACCAGATCACTTCCACGCAAGTGTCCTCAAATAATATGTCAATAAAAATGTGCTTAGTAGAACAAGATGTTACATACACCCCCTTTTATTTTAAACTTCGTCCCAAAGTTTGTACAATATATAAATGCAAGTAAACAAATGTATTATACATAGATCTACATATCTAATCTATCAAACAAGTAAGGAAGATGTTGACGCATCTCATATGCGTCCTCCCAGGTAGCCGAGTGTGGATCGTAGTTGTCCCACTAGACCTTGACCTGATTGACTATTTGATACTGTAGCTGTTAAATGCAATGGTCCAAAATGTGGATTGGATTCTCCATGAGATCACCCTCGTCTGACACCTACAAAGAACTCATGTCAATAACATGTGACATGTAACTAACATAATGTCGTAAAACAGATACATGAAATGCATCGTGCATACGCCTTAAAGAATTAGGCAAGGCTAGCTGATAAGCCACAGGTCCTTTCTTTTCCACAACCTTAAAAGGTCCCACAAACTCAAAAGGTCCCACAAACCTAGGAGACAGTTTAGCACCCTTTCCAAACTTGATCAAACTCTTATGCTTCTTTAATTCTTTGTCTTATCGATTGCATCTATTCTTCCATATCTTGATCACTTCCAGTCCCACCAAGACCCTATTCTCAAGTCGATCCCAACTCAATGACGTTCGACATGGTTTCCCGTAAAGAAACTCAAACGATGCCATCTTAATCGTGCTTTGGTAACTGTTGTTGTATGAAAACTCTACCAATGGAAATAAGTCTTCCCAATATTTTTGTTGATCCATAACATACATACGCAACATATCTTCCAAAATTTGGTTCGTTCTTGTAGTGTCCCCAAGGCCGAGCCCTGTTGTAAACCATGTTTGTAAAGGAATTGTAATTATGTTTTATAGGCTGGTGAGCCAAGTTTTCATAAGCTGGAGGCTTATGTGTTGTTAGGCTAGGGAGCCTGAGTATCGAAGGCCAGGAGCCTCCTGTTGTACTTGTATGTATGCAGAACATTTAATAAAATATAAACACCACTAGGTGCAGACTGACCATGATGAATGAGTGAAGGGGGACTGAGCATCCACAGAGTGGGCAAGGAATTAGGGGCTGGAAGGTGGTAAAGGGGCTAAGTGTTGAGCCTAGGGGCTAAGCCTAGGGGGGCTTAATCCTGGGAATAATATTTTAATATTATTCCAAAAGTTATGTGCATCATATGTTTTTTACTAAGTCCTTTTGGAAGAACACGTGAATTCCCAAGTGGTGGGAGGAACGTGTGCTGGTGGAACGCATGCAGTTCCATGGGTGAAAAGTGTCAACCCTGGTGCATGTGAATAAAATGACCAGGGTGAGCCGTGAGAAGGTTCCAATTTCCATTCCACCAGATTGTTTGAACGTGTACAGAGCTCTGAGCAGTATGACTAACCCGACTCATGTAGAGCACCTGGGGAAGACCCTGTGACTCGAATGTCTGTGTCTGATCCTAAGAAATCCCGTGCGTGTAACCCCAGCTTACGAGAAGCCTGTGTTGAATTCGGGGAAGAGTCTTTGCTTGTTCGAGAAAGTTGAGCGAGCCTATGCGAGCATTTCTTGTTCCGAAGCTGTGACTCTGAAGCCATCCTGTGATTGCCGAATCCATTTTTTGGAAATCTTGTGTCTGTTTTCCTGTGGAATTGTTGAGACTACACAGTACTGGACTGCGTGAGGCTTGTTAGCCTGTGAGCGACTCCCTCCAGGTGAGAGAATGTGCAGGGGAAAGAGAGAAATCCTGGAAGGAACCCTATAGCTGCCATAGAGCCCAGAGACTTCTGGTCTGGTTTGTTCCTGTAACCCAAGGTAAGGGAGATTGGCAGCCGAAGGACTGTCCAGGTGACAGAGAAGGTGCATTCTCCTGGGGTGGAACAGGCATGTGGGGAATGAGGGTCTGTGGGTAGTGAGCGTGGGAGATTCCTGGGAGAGAAACCCTTCCTTGTGGTTTTGTGCGATTGTTTTCCCTGTAACCTCAGCCTGAGCCTAGATTCCTTGCCTTGGGGTGGAGCTTAGTCCCATCTCGGGGGTGACCCAGTGCTGAGTTGATGAGCAATGCGGTCTAAGGCTGGGAGGTTCGTGGAAGGCCTGCACTTGGTTGGTGGAATCTACCATTGATAAAGATAAGTATCTGATTATGCTTTAATCATGTTTTGCATGACTGTGCTTCTTATGTATCATGTTTTCTTCCGTGTATACAAATTAATATGGAATGCTATGGATTGTTTAATTATAACAATAATGATATGTTTTACTCTGAGTTAAATGTGTTTATTTGTTTAAATGCATGAGATATATGATATCTGTATGAACTTGTACAAATGGTGTGTACAAATTGGTATCAGAGCGCGAGTAAGCCCAGAGTTCCGAAATGGGTGCGCTACAATTTGGTATCAGAGCGAAGGTTTCGACACTGAGCCTAGATGGGCCAGTGGAGCGGTCTTTAGACCGAGAATGCGAAGGGAAATTGGGTCTGGAAGACCAATTTCAGACCTTGGTTTGTTCCGGAGTGTCAAGTAGTTGTTTCACCGTGCTTACGAGCTCAGGAAGTATAGCGGCAAGTGAAACCGCAGCTGGTGTGGTCTATGGCCACGGGGAGACAGGTCTCTACACCAATGGTGTTAGAACCTTAGGATCTGTTCGGGAGGGAAGGCAAGCCCTCGTGACCGTTGGATCTGGAAAAAATTGTGCGTAGGAATTAAAATTCCTTTTGAAATACACAGGAATGTGGAAATCGCGATATGCGAAATTCCGAATTGGTTAGGAACCGTCTGAGCCGTCAGATCTCGGCCGGAAAACCCGTCAACCGTAGGATCTGTCGGGAGATGTCCGAAGGTTAAACCTTAGAGACTAGGGGTGAAAGCTCCGAAATAGATCTAGACCGTTCGAAAGACAGAGGACACGTGTCGTGAGATTTCCCATTTCGGGAAATCGGGAATTGCGATACCGGGAGTCACGAAGGAGGTCAGGAATTTTCATGGTAAAAGTCCCAGGAACGATCTGAGCCATCCATCAGTTAGGACACGTGGGAAAGATCCGGATTCCATCGACATATCGGGGTTCGGCGTTTCGCGAATCCTGAGGACATATGTGTTTCGGCATTGGAAAGTCTGAAACCTCGATAGGAGGTATGACTGTGGTCATATAAGGGGGAGGTCGTGTGAACCACGAGTCTAGCCCGGAGGGCTAACGGGAGTTAGAGCGCATCGGTGTTTGGAACCCCAAAACCCCGAAAGGATCGGGACTTTCCATGGTGGCAACCCCGGAGCAGTCGTGGGCTGTCCAATTTGAGATGACCACGTGTTGAGAGATTACCCGTTTCGAAAAATCGGGGATTTGGGAGTTCCGTTGACAAAGAACTCGGACTCTCGTCATGATAGATCCCGACCATACTGTCGAGACGTTAGCATGTGGTTAAGTCCCGATGAACGGACGAGATTCCTTCGGGGAATCTCCGGGTCTTTAACGACCGTTAGATGTGAGGAAGAGATGTCGACTTTAAGTCGGGGCACGAATGTGCATTAAGATAAGTAACGAGCAGATCTGGATGACCAGAGTCCACCTGCCCAGATCTACGACTGGGGTTTCATTCCGGAGCCCCCTTGCTGTTCTACCTTTAGCAGTGGGGGGGGGTCCGGAATTGGATGTGCAACTCTCGAATGATTGAGATTAATTCACCTTGATCAATGATGCTTAGGTGAATTCCGGATCCCCCTTGCCATTCTTCCTTTAATGAGGGGGGGGGGTCCAGAATAGTGTGGTGTGTGAAGTGGGGCCCCCTCCTGTCCTGTTGACTACCGTGTCATATCTCCTCTCTGCCACCTGTACTCCACTTAACCGCGCGATGGGGTCCGTTCTCTTTGGAAGTGAGAAGAAGTGGGACCTGATGACATCGTTAAAAGCGACGTGGACCCTCAAGAACATGCCACGTGCCACTGTGGTTGTGGGTGACCCCTGTGCTATGTGGGTCCGGAGGATAAAGTAAGTTAGAATTTCAGAAGTCGGGGTTTAGAAAGGAAAACAAGTTGAAAGTCTTATGGGCCGAAACCCCGAAACCCGAAGTCCCGAAATTCCGAAGTGCCGAAAATGAAAGCCTCGAAAACCCGAAAAATGAAGTCCTGAAAATTGCAGAGCCGAATGAGAGCTCAGAAAACCCATTGGAATCGAAATGTCTTTTGTTCTTGTTGGTGTTAGTCATAAATGTTGTGGATTGTTTAGGAAGTTTAATGGTCTGACAAACTTCGAATTTAATTGCATAGTGTGTGTGCAGAGTTCAACGGAGGTCAGTACTCCAGTTAACCAACACCGAGTATGGAGTGGGGAAAAGTGCAGATTACCCCGGAAATAGAAGACGAACATGAAGGAAAGGATGTTAACTTGGGATTCGAAGGATCGAACTCCAATGGGCATGGAAAAGAAAAGGATAAGGAAGGACACATAATGAAAATCATTGAAAGGTTGCAAAGAGAGGCCAAGGCTCGCCGAGATGATAGTCGAAAGCTTATGAAAGTCAGGGATCGGCAGGGTGAGCTAAACTTAAAATTTTTGAAGAGCTTGGAAAGAATAGAGAAGAAACTTGAGAAGGGAAGAGACTCAAGTACGACAGAGAGTCGCAAAACCCATGAAAGAATAAGAAGGTCGAGGAGTGGTAGACGACATCTTAGTCGCTCCCAAAGACATTCTGATAGGAAGACACACAATAGTTCAAGCCCATCCCCTACCAGAAAACATAAAAAATATGGAAAGGAGGAATTGAAAGGTGAGATGAACAAGATTAAGCCTCCAACATTCGATGGAGAACATAAGAAGGAGGAAGATGCCGAGACCTGGTTGCTTGGCATGAAGAAATACTTCCAACTGCAGAATTATTCTGCCCACGTAGAAGGAAGAATTGCAATGTACCAACTGAAAGGAAAAGCATCTATGTGGTGGGATCAGTTTGTGCAGGTGTATCATATCAGAGAGAAAAAGGTCACATGGAAGGAGTTTAAGAGGTATTTCGTGAAGAAATACATGACTAAAAGATACTATGACAGAAAGATGAAGGAGTTCTTCAAACTCAAGTTGGGCAGTATGACCATTGATGAGTATGAACAAAATTTTCTGGAACTACTGAAGTATGTTCCATTCATCAAGGAT
>JZKD02S1922929.1:420310-435628 GCA_000966675.3 Picea glauca
GGCTGAAGCATCCTTCAAGTTGCAGCTGGAAAACAAAGGAATTTGGTGCTTCCAATGAATATAATTCTTCAAGACATATCAGAAAAAACATTCCATGGTTTTCTCCTGCTTTGGGATTCCACATAAAAACATTGGTGTACTGTGTATGTGTATGATTATTCATTTGTTCATTGTTTATTTACTCTGGAAATATTGGATGATAATGCTACATTGACATAGAACTTGCATTATATGGTTAAAAATGATTAGATTTCTCTATTATTGATTCACCCCCCCTCTCAGTGATCCAACAATACGCCACTTGTCCAATCTTGCGAATAATCTTTTAGGGTCCATAAAATTTTGGAGCTAATTTTTTTATTCTTCTTCTATTTGAGAGTAGATTTCTTATAAGGTTGTAGCCGCAAAATACCCAATCACCCTCCTATTGATGCTTGTTAACTCACTCTACTTATGTATATATTTTTCCCTTGCACATCCCCCTCCTTTAACACTTTACTAATACAACCACGAGGAGTGAAATAATTTTTTTTGAATCCCTCATCATGCATCCCATAAACATGCATACCCACATTCCAAATCATCAACCCACAACCTTGCAAGCCCACATTCCCGCATCCCGCAAACCTACATTCTTGTAAACCCACATTGCCACATCCACAAACTCGAAAACCCTCAAGCTCGCATTCCCTCATCCCAAAAAACTGCAAGCCAACATTCCCGCCTCCCTAAAACCTACAAACCCACATTCACCCAAAACCACATAGCCGCATTCTCGCATCCCCACATCCCACATCGTCCTTCCTCCCACAACTCACATGCTAGACCATTTATTGATTCCCACAACCCACATTCTATGTGATTCAATTTCCA
Source organism: Picea glauca (assembly GCA_000966675.3). Lineage (NCBI taxonomy): Eukaryota > Viridiplantae > Streptophyta > Pinopsida > Pinales > Pinaceae > Picea > Picea glauca. The sequence continues at coordinate 421,184 of JZKD02S1922929.1, forward strand.
TCTTCCACATAGGATGTGATTGGTTTTCCTGAGGTAATCCCTTCATATCCATGGCATAGTTCCCACATAATGAGAACATTTGTTGTTAATTAATGAGGATTAATTCTCGTACATTTCCCCTGTTCACTATGTATGCAAATGATAGTTACCATTTAATGAGTGACATGAACCAAACATAGGAAGGAGAAAATTTGAACAGGAAATTGGCCTTAATATGTGATTAAGGGGTACCTATAAAATAAGAAATCAAATTTATACACATAATACTCACACTTACCCAAGTGCATGGAAAGTGGAAAAAATATGGCGAGAAAGAAGAAGAATGAACCATTATGTGGAGACACAATAAATTCTTTGGCTCGTGATAATAAGGAATTTAAGTGGTCTGTAGCGTATAAGTGGTAGTCTAGACTGTCTCAGGAACAAAGTATGGATTTCATGGATAGTGAAATCTAGATGCATGCCCAAGGCATTTGATTTCATAGAATTGGTCACCTAGTGCACTAAGATATTTGATTCAAAGTATCAACTCATTGAGGTTAAGGAAAGCGAAAGAAATCCTATCCATTTAACACTGAGTATGTTTAGAAGTATGCTATGTCTCCCGACACCAGGTAGAGTTATTAAGCTTCCTGAAGTATATTCCTCTTCATATGCTCAAGGTGGTGGCATGGGTTTACTCAAGGAATTCCTAGTTTATCCCCTAGTCGAATCCTCAAATATCAGTGAAATTAACACATGCATGTTGGCTAAGTCATTTAAATAATTTTCATAGATTTTCACACGATTGGTAGGTCAAGAATCAACAACGTATGTACCCAGGTATGTATTTTATATACTCCATTACTCAGTAAAGATAGGTGCCATATTTGATTGGGCCCAAATAATTTTGAACGAGATCTCCCATCAATTGTCTAGTTTTATTCATACTAAGAGGTTCTACATGACCTCTTATTTGGTTCTTTCTCTTTCTTACTATAATAAATTCGAGGGAATTCCCCCAAGGGGAAATGTAAATTTTGAAGAAAACCCCACACAATTTTGATATCCTACACTATGGAAGCACAAGGCACCATTTTATTTTTACCAAATCCAAGATTCCTTCATCAAGGAATATAGACACATGCTCACAGGGACTGAACAAACTAGGGTTACAAAAGAATCCCTATATTTTCTCAAGGGGAAGGGAGTGTGTGTATTTGAATAATAGTTCACATACATAATACTTTTTCACTTCAAAGGGAAACCCCTGCTTCCTCCAAGGTTCGTCACGTGTGACAATTTTTTGGTGTATGAGTTATGTAGACAGTAAGAGACATGGTACCTGTTCTTTGATAAGAAGAGAAAGCAACAATTTATTCCCATACTGTTTAAAATTTTCGGTATTATAGTTAGAATTTCCTCAAGTCTCACTGAAATGGTGGGATTCTTCGAATCCTTTAATATGAAAGAAGCAGAATCCCTCAATGGCTTTGACCTGGAAGGTATTTTTGCAGCCCATATGTTATCAATCAGCTATGCCTCAATTTTCAACAAGGTGCACAATATTTCATAAGGAGACAACGACAATGAAGACTCACATGTGAAGGATAAGGTGACAACTACCCCGAGCAAAATTATTTCCAAAATGTAGAAACAACCTGCTCATGAAGATGCACATACCAGGGTAAGTTCAAACATTGGTGAAGTGGATGTTTCTCCCCTGGAAGGAAACAAGTAGCCACAACATAGATAAAGGGGTATATCCACAACCAATGTTGAAGGTGGCACAAGGCATCATCCCCATAAGATCCCCTCTTCAATCTCCAAGGATCATGAGATTAGTGCGGGAGGAAAATAAAAATTAGGGATGTGTAGGTGATGGAGATGGTGGAGACCCCCCACGATACTAATTGAGGGAAACACACATGGTTACCTCTGTCCCCAAAATAAAAAGGAACCCAAATGAAGGTGTTTCTCTAGACCCGAGCGGTTTAGAATTGAACATGACTAACATGGATATTGATGAATTCAACAACATGCCCACATGGGCTGTAATACAACTGGCATAGAGAAATTTTACAGTAGAGGAGTTGACCTGTGAGGGTCCAACTATTTTTCAAGAAGAATCTTTCACTCTTCATCATGCCAATTACAACAAATAGTCGAAAAATATCCATATCAAAAGAGTTAATAAGAAAGATTAAAAGGTGTTAGGAAAATGGAGCTCTAAAATTGAAGTTAAGGGATTGAAACATTAAGGGGTTCTCAAGTTCCATCAAAGCTACCAATTGTGATCCAACTCACTTGATAACATAGAAAGACATAGAGAATGAGAGATTGAAAAATAGGGTAAGGGAACTTGAAGCTGCCCTTAGCCCAAATCCATTATTTTCAAAACTATTAGCTACGATGGTTCTTGAGGAGGTCTTTGAAGAAATGGTTAGATAAAGCTCCAAAGTAAATAAAGACACAAAATTTCTTATTGGTATTAGAATATATATAGCTGAAAATATTGATAAAATACTTAGCATTATGCGGGAATATTGGGAAATCATTGTCAAATCCGATGTCATAGTTGGAAGGATTTGTGTTGTTAATTAATATCTATAAGAGGATATGTGGAAAAATAAACATTTCTACAAGAATGAAGTAAGTACATTCATGGCTAGAATATCGAACATGAACTAATCTGTAAGGTGGAAGAAATAATTTCCTTCTAAAAGCAAGTTAAAGCAAATACATGCTGGATGGCTTGGGAGAATAGACACTTTTTAGAAATTGAGTGCAACATGTGATTCTTTAATGTGAAATAAGAGTGTGTTATTTTAAAAAACTCTTGATATTATAAAGGAATTACAAGATACCCTTTTAATAAAGGACTCGATGTTATTAAATAAGGATCAGGTGGAAAAATAATTGGGTGTATTGAGGGTCACACGGGGAATATAATTCGAAGACCTCGCAAACTTTTCGAAAGAAGAGCTCTAACAATGGCAGGTCAATTTTGTTAACGAGAATGAAGATCAATCATCCAGAGTGCAACAACAATGGGACACATTGAAGAACATTGCATATTATTTTTTCGGAGTTAAGGTAAAAAATGACATAACTGTAGCACCATTATGTGAATATATCTAAGAATGGCTCAACGATGCATTAAAAGAAATCACTAATCCACTACAATATTGAAGATCAAAGAAATGGTTATGATAGTTCCACTCAAGATGCTCTCCCTTATTTAAAGAATGAAAAAGAAGCTAAAGGGACATAATTATTATCTGAGTGACATAATTATTATCTAAGTGAGGAATAGAGGAGAACTGCCTCTTTAAAAAAGAAAAGGGTATCTTTGGATTCCATAAAGAATACCCTGGGAGGTTGTCTCTTCTCCTTAACATGAATATATACCAACACCTCTGTACGTTTCCTTTCACTTTGTTGTTGATATGCTTGCTGCTTCATCCTATTTTTTTTCCATTTGAAGGTTTTCCTTAAGAATTGTCAAAGTTTCTTTAGTCTTATCCACATGTGATTCTACTGCCTGTAATTTGGACGAGTCTTGCAAAAAGTATGAGATACTAGGAGTCAGATATCCATAAAGGGATTCAAATGGGGACATATTAGTAGATATGTTATAGGTGGTATTATACCACCATTCTGCTAAAGGAAACCACTTCACCCATTGATATTGCTTGTCTAAAGAAAAAAAATGTACATAACCATCTAAACGTTTGTGAACTATTTATTTTTGACCATGTTTTTTTGGATGATATGATGAACTCATAACTAGTGTTGTTCCACTCATATTCCATAATTATTTACAAAAATTTCCTATGAATTGTGGATTTCTGTCACTTTTTATTACTTTTAGGAAATCCATGAAGTCTATGAATTTCCTTCATGAACACTTTTGCCACTTGAATTGCTATATATGTACTTTGATTTCCACAAAAATGTGCATATTTTGTGAATCTATCCACTACCACAAAAATGTCATCCTTACCTTTTGATTTCGGTAAACCTGTAATGAAATCCAATGATATCTCTTCCCATATTTGATTAGGTATGTGTAAATGATGAAGTAAACCTAGATATTTTACTATCTCTACCTTATTTATTTGGAAAACATGGCATTCTTTTACAAATTTTTGAATATCTTTCATCATTCCTTCCTCAAAAAAATATTTTTTCATCATTTGATATGTTTTAAGGAACCTTGAATGTCTTTCCATTGGAGAGTCATGAGATTCCCTTAATATTTGTTGCTTCAACTTTGATTGAGGGCATAAAAAAATATTTTACCCTTGTACCAAAGGATATCTCTCTTCCACTCCCAATGTTCCATAGAGTTCAACCCTTCCTTTATACATTGTATTTTATATCTAGTACTATTATCCTTTTAACATTCATGGAAGTCTTCTTCCAACCACACAATAATGGAATATTTAATGGAATATAAACTCGAGGCTTATTCTATTCTGTAAATTACATCTGCTACCACAATGTCCTATTGTTTTTGTAGATTATTTCAAAATCAAGCCCTTACTTTTTTTATAACCATTTTTGTTGCTCTTATGATGTAAATATTTTCTCCAAAAAGTACTTTAGGCTATCATGGTCTGTCTTGACTTCAAAATGACTCCCAATGAAATATTTTCACCATTTTTTATTTGTATGTAAAATTTCTGCCATTTATTTTTCATATGTAGATTTCACCAAGTAATTTCCCTTGAACTGTTTACTTTCAAAGGCCAATGGTCTCCATTCTTGCATCAATATTGTTGGTTTTAAACCTTTTACATTATTGCAATGCACACATAAATTCTTTATAAAATATAAATAAAACTATAACATACATATAGTACTCATAAATTTACCCTGGAAACCCTTAATTGGGAAAACAAACAAATGTTTAGATCCACACCTCTGACTCTCATTGTATTAAATTCACCATTTACAATACAATATATATGATTATGCGGCATCCAAAACCTTAATCCACTAACTTGGATTAGATTATAAACTTAATTATTTAACTGGAATTAGAAAACCATGGGCCATAAAACCGTGTGCCAAAACCATGCATTAGAAAAACATGGGCCAAAAATCATGTGCCAAAACCTCCCATTAGAAAACCAAGGGACAAAATTTATGTGCTAAAACCTCCCATTAGAAAACAATGGGTCGAAAACAGTGTGCCAAAACCACCCAAAAATAAAATTTTGGGGGATTTTCCCCCAAAATCCTAGACAAGGTGGGATACCACCCTGCCTATGACCCCCCCAAACAAAGTGGGATGCCACCCCCAACATGCCTTTCACATCCATATCACACGTGGGGATAATCATGCAAAGAATATAACACATACCTAACAAATATTTCTCTAAATACCTTGTCATGATGCATCACATTCAACTATGAATGTTTTATCAAAATAAAGTGTTCTCAATATTGGTGTAGAAGACATGGTATCATTTAAGAGTGAGAATGCCAAGGTAGCCTCTTCCTTCCATGCAAATGATTTTTTCTTCAAGAGAGATGTGATTGGGATTGCAGTGCATGCATAATTATTAACAAAAATATGATAGTATCTTGTAAGAAACAAAAGTACTTTAAGACTCTTGATGTCCTTAGGAATAGGCCATTTTTTAATAGCCTGGATATTTTGAGGATTCACCATAACCCCTTCCCTTGAAACAATATGACCCAAATTCTCTACTTCTTGTTTACCAAAATCACATTTGGATCTTTTTACATATAATTGATTGTTTTTTAGTAATTTGTAGGATTTTATCCACATGTTTAATGTGGTATTCCCATGATTATATATATATAGGTATATCATCAAAGAAAACCAACACAAAATTTCTAAGTAGGAGTAAATTGTTTTCGTTCATAAGGCTTTGAAAAGTAGAAGGAGCATTATTTAGCCCAAAATGCATGACTGAGAACTCGTAGTTCCCTTCATGTGTTTTGAAAGATGTTTTGGGAATGCCTTCTTTTCTTAATATGATTTGGTGGTATCTTGATTTAATATCTAAGTTTGTAGAATAAGCCACTCCATGAAGCTCATATAATAGCCCATTAATATTTGGAATAGGGAATTTATCCTTGATGGTGATTTTGCTTATATCTCTATATTCAGGACACATCCTCCAAGAATTATCATTTCTTCTCACCATAACTATTGGAGTTGAAAATGAACTCCTGCTTGGTTGAACAATACATGAATCCAAAAGGTCTTGTACCATTTTCTTAATCTCCCCCCTTTTCTAATGAGGATATATATAAGGCCTTTTATTAGTAGTACTTCCATGTATTAGTTCAATTTTATTTTCATGATCTCTAGATCGAGGTAGCCCTTTATAAATTTATTGGAAGACCCTATGGTTCTTTTCCAAGGTGCATTTTAATTCCTTTGGAATATTTTTATTGTCCTACTTTACTCCCATAGAATAAATTATAACCACAACTCCCCTACTACCCTTTTTTCAGAGCTTTTCCATTATGTGAGAGTTGACGACCTGAGAAGGTACATATTTTAACCCTTTGAGTTCCTTCCAATTCAATTCTCATGAATAATTCCTTATAGTTTGTAAGAACTATACCTAATGTTCTCAACCATTGAATCCCCAGAAAAAACATCTACTCCTCCAATGAGAATGGCATATATTGGGCTTTCTAAGTTACATTCTCCCATAACAAGTTTAATGTTGTGGCAATTTTGTACACAATCAATACTCTTCCCATTAGCAACTAAAACTTGAAAATTTGTCACTGGATACACAAAACAATTGAGGCTCTCTGCTAATATTTTATCAATGAAGATATGGGTGCTACTTGAGTCAATAATCACTATGAACTTTTGATTCTCAATATATCCTGCAATCTTAAGGGTTTGAGGTGCAAACAAACCTACCAATGCATGAACACATATTTCACATATATCGACGTCGTGTAGAATTTCTACATCTTTTTCCTTCTCTTTTAATTTCACAATTTCTTTCTCATCTATTTGTATAGATGCCTCCATTTCCTCTTCATCATTATTCTCCAAGTTGAACAATTTTGTTTCTTGACATTTATTCCCTTTTGACCATTTTCTATTAGAACCAAAGCAATTAGTCCTTTTACTCTTCTTTCCTCCATTTCCTTTAGTGATATTTGAGTAGGTTGAGGTACGATTTCCCTATGAGCACCAAATCGATCTCTTCTTCCTACATATGTTCCAATAGTAGACTTGTGTGTAACCCTATTCTTGGCTTGAATATGATGAGAACATTGCATATCTTCCATAATTGTTCAACATGAATACTACCTTTATTTTCACAAGTCTCTTTGGTCACATTGTCACTTTCAAGAAGCTTCCCACCTAGGGTTTGTATGATCTTGGTCACCAACTTTCGTTCCATATTATTTTCCATTTGTTTCCTATTTTCATCCATATTATTTTTCATATGTTCCATCTTTTCATCCAGATATTGTACTTCACTTTGCGTGTTTACCAAATAATTACTTGGTATTGACCTAGCACTCAATTCATTAATTTGACCCTCCAATTTGGATAACTCGTTATGTATCTCTTCATTTTCTTCATGAGTCATGGATAAAATTTCTGAAGGTTTAATTGGCCACGTAATTTTTGGAGCACCCTTATCCATATGGGATAACAATAACAATACTCCTCTTTTTTCTCTTTATCAAAAATTTTGGATCAAGAAAAACATATCTTCCAATCAAAAGTTATGCCAATTGTAAGTTTTTTTTTCCAGGCAACAACGTCTAGAGAAAATCCCCAGGTACTTCCCCTCATTTCGAGGGTGGTACCCAGAGTAAAACCTATATTATTCATTGGTAAACAACATGAATTGAATTCGTTACAAAAATATACTCACAATGAGCTCAACATGTCATTAATGGGAATAAAACCTAGTTGGGGAGGATAACACTCCATCCCACAACCACACGAGCTAGACCCTATTGACACATGCCAATTGTAAGTTACGTACCTTTAAAACCCTATTTTTTGAGACTATCTTGTTGGATGATATTTGTCCTAATGTATCTCTGATTTTTTGTCCTATAGTACTATGACATGTCTTCTTTGTAATGCCATAAGTGTGACCAAAATTTGACGTGCCAAGTGAAAGTTATGGTAACTTCCCAAAACTTGCCAATTCTTATCCCTTTCTAGATAAAGAACTTGTATAGAATGCCACATGTCCAATATTTCAGTTCTGATTCTAATCTTTTTACCTGAAATAGTATGTTTTGTCTTCTTTCCAAATGAACTAGTGGCACTCAATTTGGACTTACCAATCTTCTGATATGTCTCCACTACCAAGAACACATGTTTGAGACTAGTTTTAGGACTAGTTAGATAACCCTAATTTCCACAACCTATATATCATAAATCAAAACAATCAAAACACTAAAATTCTTACCACAAGTACTTTGGTATGGCTCCTTAGGATCCTAAAAATTTTACAGTCTAAAACCATGCCAAAAAATATATATATAGCCAAAATTTCAAGATGACTCATTTGAAACTGATTTTAGGGATAATCATAAACCCTAACTTTCATAGCCTATATTTTCAAAATTTTAATACCAATACCTAATTTTTTTACCAAATGTACCTTGATATGTATTTTCGGTATCCTCAAAATTTCTCTATGTGAAGCACACCCAAAAAAGGTTATCTCAAAAATTCCAAGATGTCTTGATTGAAGGAGTGAAACCATAGGATTGTATGCTATGAAAACAAATGTTATGAACTGAACTTCAAAATATTCAATGAATAATAATCCACTTCGAAGGGGAACCTCGTTTTACAATATATATAATGCACAAGATAATATTCCTATATGTATGAATCTCCTTTATTATAAATAGGATATAAATTAAGCATGATGTAACCTACCCTAAGCTAGCCTAACCATAACTAATAAACTAATAATAAATGAGTGTTAGGGACTTAACACATGGCAACTCCATAGTGAGTGCCCCTTTATCTGTACTTGCATTTCATAACTTAGAAGAAGAGAGCAGACTATAAGCCTCGCCTTCTAGGTGGGTTTTCTCTCATATTGGGTTTCCAGGGTCACACCTTGTGTTCATTTTTGTGGATGGTGTGTTCATTTTCTTGTTTATTTATTTTTGGTTTCAGTTATTTCTATAATTTTGAAGCATTGCACTAGTAATATTAAATCTAAGATCTAAGGTAATAAACTACATAATAAAAAAAATAGAATATTGTAAGATCCATGGCGACGAACTATTCCAATGGAATATCAACAACAATTTATAGATCAAAATGAATATGCACTAGTGATCACGTGGAGAGAATGCATAATGCATATAGACATGCTTGAACATCTGTAATATTGGATATGGGTTAAGTGTAGTGTGTTATTACATATTCCTAGAGTAGGGCATGGCGATTAAATATGACCGATGTGATTGCGTAACCACAATTGGTGATAGAATGGTTGAATATGTTGAAGATGATGATGCATGTGATAGTTATATTTGTGAAGAAAAGATAAGGACAATGAAGTGTTGATCAAGGGGATTAGTGAAAGGATAGTGTAAATCTCCATAAAATACCAACTTATCAGGTAACATTAGGGATGTTGATGATATCCATGCATGTATGCAGTTAGTTATGTTTATATTGGATATCTTTTGGAAGGAATTTAGGTAAGTATTCCTTCAATCATATATTTATATCATAAGGTGCTATGTTACATGGTTGAATGCATTATTTGAATGGTACCAAAGTGGGGTCTAGTAAAGGTAGGAACCCTTAGACATATAAGATTGAATTCCATGAGAGTGAATTCCATGTGTGAGGCCATAGAGTTGTTGGATATGGAAGGCCATAGTGTTGCATAGGTGTTCAATGGTATCTCTACTTGTGTTATTTTTCTAGACTATAACCTTGTTTCCCACATTGAAGGCATCATTAGAGGGGAAGGTTTTCCCGAGGGAGCTTAGCAAAGAAAGGGTATATTCCTAGTGTTGTGTTGGGATGAAGAGGGAGGTGTCTAGATGGTTGATAAAGTATTGAGGAGGTGGTTGGATGATTTGTTGAGGAATTGGCTAGAATTTCCAACTCTTCATGGTGGAATAAATGACATGAGAATATGGAATTCTTGAATCAATGCAAATAATCATGCATTGAGTGAATACGCATAAGTAGATTATTTGGTCTAAAAGTTGTGGTTATGCACACATATATGTTGGCACATATGTTTGAATGCATAATGTGAATGCATGTTTGTGCCATATATCATCACAATTAATATATTAATAGTTCAAGTGATGGAATAAATGGTATGACCATACCTTTGAGATCATTTCATGAGTTGTAGTGGGTGCAGTGAAAATATGGTATACATAAGTAGTCATGGTTTATTGGACTACATGAAATATGTATCATAAGAAAATAATTACCACAATGGATGTCTTGGATATGGTAGTGAAAGTAAGCCATAATGAAGACAAGGATTATTACCTACATAATTGAAATATAACTATTATGTGAAACTTTTTATCTTATTTGGAATTTGATTGTTGTAATAACTATTTTAGAAGTTAGTTGAAGAATAGAGACATGACTCATGATATTTACATGTTTATGTGTATGACACAGGTGGATGGTAGATATACCTAGTAAGGGAAAATTATGATTATTGTAAGTTTCAAAGATTAGGAGAGGGCCATTATGATTATACTAGAATCCTATGATTTTCATAAGTTATTGATTGAATAGAGACTTCCAATGGGATGAATTGCAATAAGACTCTATAAGTTGGAACTCTTATTGCATGTGAAAGCCTTGGCAAGATGAATTTCCCAGGGGACTATTTAGCAGAGAAGGGGATGCCTAAGCCTATAAGGGTGAGTGTGGCAAGGAAGAAGTAGATTAAATGAATCTATTGTGAGAGATTCTTGTGGCATGTTTTCTGGGATCCCGGAAGGTGTGTCAAAAAGTACAAAGAGTTAAAATATTTATTGTGATAGCCTTGTGAAGAAGACAAATATTCGTACATATAAGTATTGGGCCAAAACTTCATACTTATTTTTTGTGTTATGAATATACATGCTTACATTGTGTATTAAAAATTATTTTGAATGGGATACTTGCAACATTAAAATGGTTATAATGTGCATGTTTCTCTTGATGATTGATATAGGTACAAGATGATATGATGAGACTTGGGAGGTTACCTGAGGTAATGAAAAGATAATGTATATGTGTTGTGTACAAAATAGCCAACAACTATACAAGTTTACAAGGAAGAGGATGACGTTGAAGGTGAAATTGAAGAATGAAGGCATGGGCTGCATTGTCGAAAATAAAAGAACACCAAAGAATGTTCTATTTCAAAGGGGGGGGGGGGGTTATGTTATACCCCCAATTGTAATTTCCTTCACTATGCATGTATATGTAATGATGTGATGGAGATAAGTTGAGACATATGTGATTTGTATTTGTGAATTTATTAATAATATAACCCTAACATATTGAAAAAAAAGAAGGACAAGTTAATGGGGCACTATGATTTCACAAGTGGGGAAATGCAGGGGCTTAAGAAGAGGGATAAGGGGGAAATTACTTGGTTAGTGAGATGACCTAAACTATTATAAAATTTGATTATTATCCTTTGTTTTATATTATCATAATTTTTGGTATTAATGTCATGAAGGAGGGACATGGAATTCCCATAAGGATACACGACCACTTCATGCCATGCAAATTTATTCTATGCCTTTTTCCATGCAAGGGAATTCGATTATTTATTCTCTTTGGAAATTTACGAGAGATTATCCCACTTTGGGGATGGAGTAGTTTTTACATGGTGGACATAATTTTGGTAGGAAAAAATCCATACTATATTTTTAGAGAGAGGACACTAAACCAGGCCACACTGCCATGGTTGTTAATGTGATGTAAGTGTGGGAGTTACGATAATTATGGGAATTACTATAGGTAATTGTAAATTATTGAATGTAAGAATGGTTATGAGAAGTGGACTAGAATCTATGATTGATATCATGGAATTCACAGGAGCTTCACCTTGTTGACCAATATCTTATCATGTTCATTCATAAAGGGGGTTTTAAAATTGTGAAAAATAAAGTCAATATATTGTAGCTATTCGAGGGGGATGCGAGTTATGTGGGGGTTTATATGTATTGGGGGGTATAAAAAGGTGTATTTAGTAAAAATATAGGTTTTTATTATTATTAGAAATATGTATTGGGAGGGGGTTCAACAAAAGGATTTTGGGAGGTATTTATTAATATCTAGTGAAATTAGGGGTATTTTTAATATACGATGAATGATTATTCTATGTCATAGGTTTATGGAGTGAAGACCCCATGATGAAAGTTTGTTGAGAACATTAGTACATCGGTTACAACTAATTATCCCTGGAATTCTAGTAGAGATATTCTCTAGCCAGCCTGTGTTGAAGCACTAGAGGGAGTGGGATAGCTCGAGGGATTATTTCACAGAGAATGGGATTCCATTCTTGGTGTTGTGTGGGCTAAGGGAGAAGAGGGTTGGTTAATTGGTATCATTGTTGGTTAGTTTAATTTCCTATAAAGTATGGAGTTGGTTAAGACTTGAGGAATATTAGAGTTCCAAGATTAGTATTCACCCTTAAACATCCTTCTTCTATACTCAGTTGGTGGTGAATTACTAGACATATAAGTGCTCTTCTATTGTGTTATAATTGTGTATAAATTATTTGTGTTTTGTTATGAATTTATTAATGTTTTCTAGCTTTGCATTATGTTATAGAGGACTACATGTATGTATTGATATAAAAATTGAATGTTTAAGGTTGTTGTAGTTTTGCTTTTGTTGTTGAATGCTAGTACTACTAGTCCATGAAATCGATTTAGGTACATATTATGTCTCTGTGTATGGACATGCATTGGGAAATTATGTACACTAAGTGTTTGAAAAAAACACTATATGAAATAATGAATCCTCTACCAATTTAATATGGTTAATATGAAAGAAATGAACCTCATGAAATCACTTATTGGGATGCTAAGAGGTTTCCTCTTGAAATCTTGAATTCTGGAATCTTTTTCCAATAGGTGCATGTTTTGTTTCCTAATTGCCTTTTTGAGTGATTATGGTTATATTATTTAACATATAGTCTCTTGAATGATTAGGAAGGATCCTTTGATATATAATATTTTTACTATGCACTCCCCATGCAGTGGTTTTGATTAAAATATCTCTTGAAGCATGTATAAGTTAGTTTGTTGTTACTATGAATCACCTGTAACTATTGTATACAATGATTTGTCTATAGCTCAAAATCGATGATCCAGGTCGACATGTTTTTTGGTAGAGGGAAGCCTTACATCCATATGAACATGCCCACCAAAAATATTAGACACTTGGATCGTACTTTAAAACATGCATGCTATTTATTGGACCTGCAATAGTTGCTACATATCTGTTAAAATGGTTATAGATCACATGTGATAGTTGCTATGGTTCTAGCATGTTGCTATAGATCCATTGTAGATGTTGTTTTGAATTTAAAGTGGCTACAAATAAACGATTTCATTTACATAACATATTAGGGAAATAATTTATAGTGAATTTTAGGTAACCCACTGCCTTAGTAGTGTGCATAATTTAATGGGTATGTTACAAAATATTAACGCATAAATCCAAGTTAAGGGGAGGAATTGGAGTACCCCTGTTGGATTAATGAGAGGGGGGGGTGAATCAGTAATAGAGAAATAATCCTTTTTAACCACAAAATGCAAGTGTTATATCAATGTAGAATTATCATCCAATAGTTGCAGAGTAAATAAACAATGAACAAATGAGCAATCATACACATACACAATACACCAATGTTTTTACGTGGAAACCCAAAGCGGGAGAAAACCGCATAATGATTTTTCTTATATTTATTTAAGAATTACATTCATTGGAAGCACCAACTTCCTTTGTTTTCTAGCTGCAACTGGAAGGAGGATCCAACCCCCTAGTTTCTTAGGATACAACTTGAAGGAAGCTCTAACTCCCCAATTCTCTGGCTACAACTGGAAGGAGGCTACAACCCCTAGTTTCTCAGGCTACAACCTGAGGGAAGATCCAACTCCCTAATTCTCTGGATACAACCAGAAGGAGGCTACAACCCCCTATGTTCTCTGGCTACTACCGAAAGGTGGCTACAACCACCTATCCTTGCCTCGTTTAACCACCCTGACGTAGAAGTAGAATGATGGAACCACTGTCACACTATCACTGTGAGATATACTGTTGTAAACCTATACCAATCAACCTGTAATCAACCTATAAAAACCTATACCAATAACCTGTGCCAACATGTACCATACATCAACCTCTACCTCAACCTGTACCATAACCAAATGCATCAAATATGCACCAAACCTCTACAAATAACCTGTCCAAAC
>JZKD02S1922929.1:470852-488096 GCA_000966675.3 Picea glauca
TGCAACCCATGCACTCTTATATTGAGTGCATCAACCACATTTTTCTCTTTCCCTTTGATATGCTTTATAGCAAAGTTGTTTTCACTGAGAAATTCTAACCATCTTCTTTGTATGGCATTTAAAGTTGGTTGTCTGAATAGATATTTCAGACCATGATGGTGTTTCCTCAACTCAAACCTTTTCCCCATGAGGTAGTACCTCCACATCTTCAAGGCATGCACTATGGCTTCCAACTCCTGATCATGGGTGGCATACTACCTTTCATGCTTCTTCAACTTCCTTGATTCATAACATACAAAAAACCCATTCTGACTGAGGACTCCACCAAGTCCTTCTTTACATGCATTTATGCATACAATGAAGTCCTCATTTAGATCTGAAATCCTTAGTATTGGAGCACTAGTTAATAAATGCTTCAAGTGTTGGAAACTCTTTTCACATTCCACTGTCCATTGAAATTTCACTCCCTTCTTTTGCAAGGAATTGATTGGGTGTGCAATCTTTGAGAATCCTTCAATAAATATTTTGTAGTATCCTGCAAGGCCCATGAGTGATCTAAATTCTGTCACATTCTTTGGTGCTGACCATCCTCTAATGGCCTCAATCTTTTCTAGATCCACTGTTGTCCCTTCTTCTGAGATGATATGTCCCAGATAATGGATTTGCTTTTGATAAAATGAGCATTTTATCAATTTGGCATACAACTGATGCTCTCTTAATACTTGTAATACCATATTCATGTGCTGCTCATGCTCTTCTTCTGACTTTGAATATATAAGAATGTCATCCAAAAATACAATGACAAACTTATCTAAGTATTCTTGGAAAACACCATTCATTAAACACATGAAGACAACTGGTGTATTTGATAACCCAAATGGCACCACTGTGAACTCATAATTCCCATACCTTGTTCTAAAATCAGTCTTTCTAATGTCTTCATATTTAATTATTACCTGGTGATAACCTGACCTGAGATCAATCTTGGAGAATATTTTTGCATTCTTAAACTGATCAAAGAGGTCATCGATCCTTGACAAAGGATACTTATTCTTCACAGTTACCTTGTTCAACTGTCTGAAGTCCATGCAGAGTTTTAAGGTTCCATCTTTATTTTTCACAAATAATACTGGAGCACCCTAAGGTGACACACTTGGGCATATATACCCCTTCTTCAGAAGTTCTTCCAACTGCATTTGCAACTCCTTCAGTTCTGGTGTACTCATCCTGTAAGGAGTATTGGATACTGGAGCTGCTCTAGACATCAGATTTATGGAGAAATCAATGTCTCTTTTAGGGGGTAATCCTGGTATTTCATCAAGTACATCCTCAAACTCCTTTAGGATTACATAATACTCAATAATTGACACCTTTTCCTCAGGTGTTTCTTCCATATGAGTTGCAAATATTTGACACCCTTTCCTGTAACATTTCTTCAGCTGCATCACTGAGATTTCTCTAACAGTTAATGCCATGAGAATTACCTGGACTGTCCTTAGGTTCCCTTCCTCATCCAGGAAAGTAAATGCCTTGATATGACAGTCTAAGACAACATGGTGTTGGTCCAACCAATCCATCCCAATTAGATAGTCATAGGAACCTAAAGGCAAGATGTTCAAATCTGCCTTGGTGCTTAGTCCATTCATGTCCATTGGACATGACTTAACCATCTTGTTAATTTTTCTTTTGGCTCTAGTAGCTAGTTGCACCAACCAATATTTTCCATGCTTGCTTCTTGGAAAATGGAATCTTTCCACCATCTTAGGATCTATATAACTATGACTAGCTCCTGAATCAATTAAAATTGCAATGGTTTGGTTGTTGATCATACCTTCCACTTCAATCATGTGTGATTGAAATTCATCTTTCTTATTGTCCAGGGTTGCATAGATCCTGGGTACATTTCTTCCCATGTCCTCCACTGTTTCTGCTTTCTGTACATTGTGAACAATTCTCACTTTTTCACCTATGTGGGGCCAATCTCTACACATATGATTTCCCTGACAACCCAAGCATTGAATCGGTGGCTACCTTGGCCTTTTCCCACCTGTATCAGGCGTTCTGGGTTCTCTAGATGTTGGATGTCCCTGAGGACTATTTCTGAATAATGGTGAATTATTCCCCTTCTTCCTCTGTTCCACCTTAAACTTCTTCTTGTATTCTCAATATTTTTGGAAAGTTGGACTTACTTTATGATGATCATATAGGAATTTATCTCGCCTTATGGTCTCCTCCAATTTTTGGGGATCATTGGGATCATCATACTATATCTTGTCACTAATGAAATATGGAAGCCCACTCAAATACCTATGAATCTTAACTGTCTCATCCTTAATGAAGGAGGCATACTTCAATAGTTCCAAAAACCTTCTTTCATATTCATCAATGGTCATACTTACAAGTTTGAGTTCAAATAACTCCTTCATCTTCTTGTCATAGTATCTCTTAGTCAAGTATTTATTTTCAAAATACTTCTTGAATTCCTTCCAAGTAACATTTTTCTCTTTAATGTGTTTCACCTGCACAAGTTGGTCCCACCACATGGATGCCTTTTCATTGAGCTGATAAATAAAAATTCTTCCTTCTGCAAGTGAAGAATAATTATGCAATTGAAAATACTTTCTCATGCATAGCAGCCATGTCTCAAAATCCTCATCCTTCTTGTGCTCACCATCAAATGTAGGAGGTTTGATTTTGTTCATTTCTCCTCTCATCTCATCCACCCTAGACCTCTTCTGATGCTTCAAGACATGGGATGGAATTAAGATATTGTTTTATCTCCTATTGGAATGTCTTGGAGAGTGATGGTGATGTCTGCTATCACCTCTTGATCTACCTTTCTTATTAGGAGACCTATGACTTCCTGATTTTCTTGAGCCATTCTCCTTATCCAATTTATTTTCAATTATGTCTAGGCTCTACATTAACTTCATGTTGAAGTCCTCCTACTACTCCTTGTATTTCATAATCCTTTCATTATAATATTTTTGACTTTGGACATCCTTCTGCAAATTTTAATGGTCTCTACTATATTCATCTTTTCATCCTTTCCTTCTCCATGTCCATTGGAGTTTGTTCCTTCAATACCCATATGGACATCCATCCCTCAGATCTCATCTTCCTAGTTGTAAGCCCCCTATTTTTCTTCCATTCCTCTACATTATGTGTTGATCCTGATTTTGATTTTAGAGTTGTTAGCTCTGCAAAATGTGCAACCAACATAGCTTTCTCAGGCTAACCGTTTCAACAATTTCATGAAAATATGAACCCTCCTGGTTCAATAATACATCCAAATTATTTCTTCTGATTTTCTGAGAATTGACTATTCATGTCAATTTTCTGGGTGAATAATTATACTCTATTGTCCAAGATCTTTCCAATGACTACTCCCTTGCTCAATTCTGAGTCTTGAGTAGAAAGTTATGGATATTTGAAGAATTGTGCTTCCTGGGAGGTAATCCTTGTACAATTCTTCTTCTTTCTCAGAGATGAATTGGTTCTTGGATCCATGCTAGATCCTCTCTTCAAGTTTACATGCCTTCTTTACATATTTAGGCACAGGTCTGTACCAATCCGCACCCCAAAGACTCCTTCTTTTATCCCCTTTCCGTCCTTGAAAACAACAATTCGACACTAGCCCTCTTTTATTTCGACCAAAGTCTCATATGAACAAGGGCTATGTCCAAGAACTTAGATGATATGTGCTTATTTTGGGATTTGGGACTTTGAGGCTCTGGAACTTCGAGCTTTAGAGGCTTTTACTACCTCATTCCTCATTTCTTCTGAACACCGGATTGGCGAACTCTTGCATGGTACATCTTTGAAGATTCAAGGCTCTGCTAATTCAGAGCTTCGAGACTTTGGAACTTCGGACTTCAGAATTTCCACCTACTCCACACCTTGTTCCCTCCGAACGCCGAACTAGCAAATTTCTGGAGAATCTCTCGAGAGCTTTGTGCTTCAGAGGTTCTTGCATCGATATACTCACATTCCCCCTAATAATGAATTGGAGAAATCCCATAGTCTCATGATAAATAACGCAACAAGGGAGTGATACATGGCATAAATAAGGAGTTGACACATGGCCCAATATATGAAAGACATGTGTCAAGTTCTAATTGTCTCAAAATGTTTGTGAAAATCCTGAAACAAAATGACACATGGCATGCCTAGAGTGAGTCCATGTCACCCTAGGTGAAGTCAACATGCCACATCACTTTGGTGCTCCAGGACTTTGGATAACTTCTTAGTACCACACAACACATCTCCTAAATGCCGAATCTCAGAATAGGTCCATGTCACTCTAGGTGACATCATCATGTCGTGTCACTCTGACGCTCCAAGATTTCGACACTTCAGGCTTTGGAAGATCTCACATCAACACACTTTATAACTCCCGAACACCAAACTTTTGGAAAGGTGTTCCTTGGAGCTTTGGGATTCAAAACTTCAGGCTTTGGAGGATTTCGCTACTAAACACCACCCACCCTCGAACTGCTGAACTCCACAATTATGAAAACTTTCTAATCTTCGGACACATGTCTTCGAACATGAACGGTACAGATTGGTTCTAGAATTTGGGACTTCGAGGAAAACTCCACTCCATGCAACCAAAACTAGATTTCCCCAAACGACGACCTGTCAAACAACTTGGGGGATTTAATGGTCCACCTTCTCCCAAATGATCTATAGTGTGGGTTTGCTCCGGTACTTCGGAGCTTCGAGGCTTTTTCCCCTTTCTCATTTTTTTTTTTAAAACAACCGGAGGGTAGAAGTCTGAAGGACTTCGGTGCTTAACGACTGCACACCTTCTCCAGCTCCAATGAATGTGAAGGATTTAGTCCCCTTCCAAACAGATATCGACCCTTGTTCTTCTTCTCACAAAGATATATTTCTCTTCTTTGAGTTTGGAACTTACAGAAATAGCTTGCACACTCCTTGCACTTCAAATTTGACCCCTCCCAGGTCAGATTTTGCTTGTACATATATTAAATTATGAAAATTTCACCACTTTGGCCAATTTCCTCCAACCTTCCAAGAGTTTAACAAAACAAATTGGGGATTTTACACAATTCCATTCAAGTGACTCGAATCAACTGGCTTGGCCCATCTAGTCTCAATGTTGAAAACCAGAGCTCTGATACTAGATTATAACGTCCCCAGACCTCCCAAGACGGGGATGCCACATTACTACTTCTCTTGTTTCTGATATCCAAATTGTAACATACCCATCCATAGACCTATTGAGCTATGCCAAACAAAAACTCTTGCGAAACTTCATATATATATAAATTAAAGCAGACAAATACATTATGCTAATACACAAATTCATGTGGAAATAATAGTAAGCCTATACATATAACAACATACACATGCAATACACATAAATATAAAGAAAAGTACAAATAGACAACATGCAATTGAACACATAATTGATACTTATATTTTTATAGAAGACCACCAACTACGTGCAAACCTTCCACTATCCTACCAACCTTAGATCACATTACTCATCACTCTTAGCAGTGGGTCACCCCCGAGCTTGGAATAAACTCCACTTGGGTAAAGGGATTCCTTACTAGGATGAGGAAACAAGAGGTTACACAATCAACATGAAGAATTTTGTCCCAGGTGCCAACTCACACTAACAACCTACAACTTATCATTCCCCACATGCCTGTCCCACCCCAGGAAGTGTGCCCCTTCTCTGCTCAATATTCTGTTGGCTGCCCTGCTTCCCTTCGAGGGCTTCAACAATAGGCTGAATAGGAATTCTCAGAGCACTATAGCTGCAATTGGGCTCCCTCAGGAAAACCACTTCCCCAACAAACTCTCTCACCTAGAGAGAGTTACTCACGAGCCTGAAAACCTGCCTCTTCAATCCACAGGCCTGAAAACCCGCGTCTTCAAACCCACGGGCCTGAAAACCCATTTCTTCAGTCCAGAGCTTAAGTTAAATAGTTATAGGTAATGATAAAAGAAACAACAACATTCAACTAAGGAATCAACAAAATTCAGGTATGGAACAAGTAATGACAACACCAACAACCTTTGGGTTTGGTTTAGGCACTTTCAGTCACAACAAGGTACATGTGCGCTACTCCTCCCAGGACGGGTACATGTTACTGTTGGTAACATAAATAGTACGGGGTAGATTTAGGAGTTCATGCAAGATGGAGGTTTCCCCTCCTTGTAGAGGTCGACTGATGGAGAATATGGCTGAGTGTGTGAATGGCTGAGAGAGTGCATTCGTGAATCGGGAAGGATGGGAAAACACACTAATTTCCCCACATATATTTGCATGCACCCTGATTGACAGATGTCCCTCCAAGAATTCATTCCTATCCACTTGTAGATAATTCCACTTCCCATAAGAACTTAGGATAATATGATATTTATCCTTGCCTTAGTCTTTTGGAATAATAATATAATATTCCCTTAGATTTAAGCCTTCTAGCTTAGCCCCTTTTCTAGGCTCTTAGCCCCTCCATTTCCCCTTCCTAGTGGAGTTTAGTCCCCCATACTCTTTTATCGTGGTTGGTCTACATGCAACGATATATTATATTAATTATATGAGTGTTTACATATACAAAAATAGGTTCACTTTCCTTTAACATCTAGGCTCTCTGACCTAATCATCACATACGCCTCCTAGCTTATAATCACTTGGCTCACCAGCCTATAAAATATATTTACAATTTCAACTGGGGCTCAATCTTGGGGTATTACACACCATGCTTGATATAGTGTTGAGAAGAAATGCCCATCCATCACTTGGGTTTTAACTGATTTATAGTTAGGGGAAGGATCTATGCCAAATACATCGAACCCTAATTCAGAACCATCAACTAGGGTTTGGGTTACCATAAGTAGGAATCGTAGTGTAGAAAAAATTGATCAAAACCGATTCAACTAAGTAGAAATCCAATCCAAGCCGAATCAATCACCCCCTCTCTCCTCAATCCATTTCTTTGGCATCCCTTAAACACCAAATCTTTTGATCAAAAGGAAAAAAATGGAAATGGTTCCACAAGGTCCATATGGAGTTGGTATCCAATGCAAAATATACACGATGTATGGAATCACTAGAGGCACTATCAAATTGACTACCATTTTAGATTTGAGGATTGCTAAGAGAAAAACTCAAATATAAGGAATCTACCAAAAAGTGTCAGCTCTCCATTTCTTTAGCCAAAGATTCCTTCCTCAAGTCACACTCTTGATTTCCTTGACTGCCATGGAAAATTATATTGTATGTAAACTTAAATATTTATTAGAACTACAATAACATATATTCAATTATGTTTTTTAATGTTTGTTACCATTTTCTATATTGTTATAATAAAGTGTCATTTAAAAAATTTGTAATAATCAAATTTGACACGGGATGATAAAATTTAAATGTGAAATGCACCTTAATATTTAAATCAAAACATCCCATAAATATTTATGGCCGAGGATAAATCTCATCCCTGATTTATGACAATTGGCACAAAATGGAGGATATGTTTGACATGGTTGTGTGTTCCTTTCTGGCTATTTCCTCTATAGTATTTCATGGCCCTCATAGATCGCAAGCCTCTTAGTGATGGAAAACACTGCACTACAAGGAAAACACCTTTTAGAAGAGGTTATAGCAAAGGTTTCTAGTGTTACAAAATTGGAAAAAATTGGCAAAAAAACATCCGCTACAACATCTGTTATTGATAGAGGATGTTTTTGCGGATACTATAATGAAAGTTGATTACAACTAAAAAAATATGGGTGACCAAAGGTGTTAGTGGATGTTTACAAGTCGGTGTGTTTGTATAAGGCACAAGCACCTGTGCGTACATACACCTACAACACTGGTTTGATTCACTTAAAGTCAAGAACCAATGCAGTAAAACATGAAGGCACCTGGGAAGTAAAATATGAAAGCACCGGGGCAGTAAAATATTTAAGCACTGGGGCATTTGTCTTATAAGCACAGGGGATTTAACAACAACATGCACCGGGAGAGTTAAAAATAATTAAGCACTGGAGCTTTCTTCATAGAAAGCACTAATGTGTTATTAATAAGAAGGCACCGATACTATATAAAATAATATGCATCGGTGGGTTTCAGGGAAAAACACCCCGGTGCATTACAAATCGAAAGCATTGATGTGTTTCCATAACAAAAAATCCCTAGTTCTTATCAATAACACAATAGCGTCGGTGCGTATCAATAACACATATGCATCGGTGATTCGTATGAGATTAACGCACCGATGGCCAAATTTTTAATTTAATTTTATGGTATTAAATTAATATTAAAACCAGTGCTAATTGATTACATAAAAGAACCTGCGTGAATTTCATATGAAACACACTGGTGATTTTTAATATTAAACGTGCCGATGCGATTAATAATTAAAATACACCGAGAAATATCGACTTGTGATAGTGCAATTATTGTTATTTTTTAATTCCATTGCTTATCAAAAAATTTACATATATATTATATTTTTATTAGTGAATTTGGATATGATGTTTGGATTAATTTGTTATATCATCATATTTTTCATCTCTTCATTACAATATTTAGTCATCCATATATTTAATTAGTGATGTAACATTTCACAATGACATTGAACATAAAATAGAATAAATTAAAACATATTTTATTACATGAATAAGAGGGTCTTTGTCGTACAAAATGGGACACTTATTGATGATCCCTTGTCTTTCAATTGGGACACTATGTCCATTACATTAAACAAAAATGTTTGATTTTCATAGACAATTATTTCAAAAAAATACAATTGCAGCTTGCATTGACATCCAAATATACTGGTCATCATTCTTTACTGGAACTGTTGTTAGTGCTCAAGCTACTTCCATGCCTTGGGTTATTTTGATGAATGTTTGATTGATTGTCTCGATTGTTTTGTTCTTCTTGAATTTCCATCTACAAACATAAAAATAAACTGTAATGAGTCTATCTACATTGGTGAGAATAATTCAAATTGAAATAGATAATATACATGAATGTAATTTGAAAAGTGACGTACCTCCAAAGAAAGAAGTGACTCTTAAATCATACACATATGTTCAAAATCAAATCTCATGCCTTGTTTCAATAATTCTTCTGTTGGCTCAGTTCCATACTTTGTTTCCTGCAATTTTTGTACCCCATAATAAATCATAGATTTAATATAAATTATTATTTTTATTTCATTAATTATAAAATGATGGAAATAAAACAACATAGATTATACTTACAAATTCGACAATTAATTTTTGATATGCCAACATATACTCACAACCCTTAATTAACCCAATGTCAATAATTTTTTCTGATGGCTCTTCTTTGTATGTTAGCACATTTTTGAAGACTTTCGATGATGGTTTTTGTAAAACAACTTAAAATATACAAAAAAAAAACTTAGGTTGTTATAAGGAAATAACAATTACTCACAAACTTTTCTATCAACCCTTTTCTTCCTTGTCGTCAAGTTTTATGTGCATAATGAGTTCCATTTTATTTTCATTTCCATAAGAGAATATTTGAAAATTAATATTTAATGTATAATTAATTATTTGTACCTAATAGAAAAATTCAATGATTACATACATTTGAAGCATGTTGTTGGTTAGATAGCTCTTCCTGTGATGCAATTATGTCCAGTTATTTGTCCATCTCCTTGTACACTTTTTTGGACATTCCTATTGGAATATTTCGGATATCATCTCGTTGGTCCTCTAGGATTTTCATAATTTTCCTGAAAAAATAACATGACAATAAAGTATTTTTTTATTGATATATGAAAACCAAATATCACAAAATTGATATATTAATAGATGAATAATCTAAACAAGAATAATCTATGTAGTTTCTCTCGGTCTCTCCAGAACTTCTCTATGGTTTTCAGAAATTATTTTTGGCTTCTTCAACTGGTTGAGAAATTGGACATGTGAAATGAGGTGAGTCACTTTTTACTTTGATTCAATTTTAATTTAAAATATTTTTATAATCTATTAACGTAAAGAGATTTAAATGTATTTTATTTATTTTTTATTTTGAGTTTCATAAGTAAAAGTTGATTTGAGAGATAATAATTAATATCATTATTATCAATTAAAAAAAAATATTTTCCATTTTTAAAGTCAATCCAAAATAATAATTGTTACATTTTTTNTCTAATCTTCGGACACATGTCTTCGAACATGAACGGTACAGATTGGTTCTAGAATTTGGGACTTCGAGGAAAACTCCACTCCATGCAACCAAAACTAGATTTCCCCAAACGACGAGCTGTCAAACAACTTGGGGGATCTAATGGTCCACCTTCTCCCAAATGATCTACGGTGTGGGTTTGCTCCGGTACTTCGGAGCTTCGAGGCTTTTTCCCCTTTCTCAATTTTTTTTTTAAAACAACCGGAGGGGAGAAGTCTGAAGGACTTCGGTGCTTAACGACTGCACACCTTCTCCAGCTCCAATGAATGTGAAGGATTCAGTCCCCTTCCAAACAGATATCGACCCTTGTTCTTCTTCTCACAAAGATATATTTCTCTTCTCTGAGTTTGGAACTTACAGAAGTAGCTTGCACACTCCTTGCACTTCAAATTTGACCCCTCCTAGGTCAGATTTTGCTTGTACATATATTAAATTATGAAAATTTCACCACTTTGGCCAATTTCCTCCAACCTTCCAAGAGTTTAACAAAATAAATTGGGGATTTTACACAATTCCATTCAAGTGACTCGAATCAACTGGCTTGGCCCATCTAGTTTCAATGTTGAAAACCGAAGCTCTGATACTAGATTATAACGTCCCCAGACCTCCCAAGACGGGGATGCCACATTACTACTTCTCTTGTTTCTGATATCCAAATTGTAACATACCCATCCACAGACCTATTTATCTATGCCAAACAAAAACTCTTTCAAAACTTCATATATATATAAATAAAAGCAGACAAATACATTATGCTAATACACAAATTCATGCAGAAATAATAGTAAGCCTATACATATAACAACATACACATGCAATACACATAAATATAAAGACAAGTACAAATAGACAACATGCAATTGAACACATAATTGATACTTATATTTTTATAGAAGACCACCAACTACGTGCAAACCTTCCACTATCCTACCAGCCTTAGATCACATTACTCATCACTCTTAGCAGTGGGTCACCCTCGAGCTTGGAATAAACTCCACTTGGGTAAAGGGATTCCTTACTAGGATGAGGAAACAAGAGGTTACACAATCAACATGAAGAATTTTGTGCCAGGTGCCAACTCACACTAACAACCTACAACTTATCATTCCCCACATGCCTGTCCCACCCCAGGAAGTGTGCCCCTTCTCTACTCAATAGTCTGTTGGCTTCCCTGCTTCCCTTCGAGGGCTTCAAAAATAGGCCGAATAGGAATTCTCAGAGCACTATAGCTGCAATTGGGCTCCCTCAGGAAAATCACTTCCCCAACAAACTCTCTCACCTAGAGAGAGTTACTCACGAGCCTGAAAGCCTGCCTCTTCAATCCACAGGCCTGAAAACCTGCGTCTTCAAACCCACGGGCCTGAAAACCCATTTCTTCAGTCCAGAGCTTAAGTTAAATAGTTATAGGTAATGATAAAAGAAACAACAACATTCAACTAAGGAATCAACAAAATTTAGGTATGGAACAAGTAATGACAACAACAACAACCTTTGGGTTTGGTTTAGGCACTTTCAGTCACAACAAGGTACATGTGCGCTACTCCTCCCAGGACGAGTACATGTTACTGTTGGTAACAGAAATAGTACGGGGTAGATTTAGGAGTTCATGCAAGATGGAGGTTTCCCCTCCTTGTAGAGGCCGACTGATGGAGAATATGGCTGAGTGTGTGAATGGCTGAGAGAGTGCATTCGTGAATCGGGAAGGATGGGAAAACACACTAATTTCCCCACATATATTTGCATGCGCCCTGATTGACACATGTCCCTCCAGGAATTCATTCCTATCCACTTGTAGATAATTCCACTTCCCATAAGAACTTAGGATAATATGATATTTATCCTTGCCTTAGTCTTTTGGAATAATAATATAATATTCCCTTAGATTTAAGCCTTCTAGCTTAGCCCCTTTTCTAGGCTCTTAGCCCCTCCATTTCCCCTTCCTAGTGGAGTTTAGTCCCCCATACTCTTTTATCGTGGTTGGTCTACATGCAACGATATATTATATTAATTATATGAGTGTTTACATATACAAAAATAGGTTCACTTTCCTTTAACATCTAGGCTCTCTGACCTAATCATCACATACGCCTCCTAGCTTATAATCACTTGGCTCACCAGCCTATAAAATATATTTACAATTTCAACTGGGGCTCAATCTTGGGGTATTACACACCATGCTTGATATAGTGTTGAGAAGAAATGCCCATCCATCACTTGGGTTTTAACTGATTTATAGTTAGGGGAAGGATCTATGCCAAATACATCGAACCCTAATTCAGAACCATCAACTAGGGTTTGGGTTACCATAAGTAGGAATCGTAGTGTAGAAAAAATTGATCAAAACCGATTCAACTAAGTAGAAATCCAATCCAAGCCGAATCAATCACCCCCTCTCTCCTCAATCCATTTCTTTGGCATCCCTTAAACACCAAATCTTTTGATCAAAAGGAAAAAAATGGAAATGGTTCCACAAGGTCCATATGGAGTTGGTATCCAATGCAAAATATACACGATGTATGGAATCACTAGAGGCACTATCAAATTGACTACCATTTTAGATTTGAGGATTGCTAAGAGAAAAACTCAAATATAAGGAATCTACCAAAAAGTGTCAGCTCTCCATTTCTTTAGCCAAAGATTCCTTCCTCAAGTCACACTCTTGATTTCCTTGACTGCCATGGAAAATTATATTGTATGTAAACTTAAATATTTATTAGAACTACAATAACATATATTCAATTATGTTTTTTAATGTTTGTTACCATTTTCTATATTGTTATAATAAAGTGTCATTTAAAAAATTTGTAATAATCAAATTTGACACGGGATGATAAAATTTAAATGTGAAATGCACCTTAATATTTAAATCAAAACATCCCATAAATATTTATGGCCGAGGATAAATCTCATCCCTGATTTATGACAATTGGCACAAAATGGAGGATATGTTTGACATGGTTGTGTGTTCCTTTCTGGCTATTTCCTCTATAGTATTTCATGGCCCTCATAGATCGCAAGCCTCTTAGTGATGGAAAACACTGCACTACAAGGAAAACACCTTTTAGAAGAGGTTATAGCAAAGGTTTCTAGTGTTACAAAATTGGAAAAAATTGGCAAAAAAACATCCGCTACAACATCTGTTATTGATAGAGGATGTTTTTGCGGATACTATAATGAAAGTTGATTACAACTAAAAAAATATGGGTGACCAAAGGTGTTAGTGGATGTTTACAAGTCGGTGTGTTTGTATAAGGCACAAGCACCTGTGCGTACATACACCTACAACACTGGTTTGATTCACTTAAAGTCAAGAACCAATGCAGTAAAACATGAAGGCACCTGGGAAGTAAAATATGAAAGCACCGGGGCAGTAAAATATTTAAGCACTGGGGCATTTGTCTTATAAGCACAGGGGATTTAACAACAACATGCACCGGGAGAGTTAAAAATAATTAAGCACTGGAGCTTTCTTCATAGAAAGCACTAATGTGTTATTAATAAGAAGGCACCGATACTATATAAAATAATATGCATCGGTGGGTTTCAGGGAAAAACACCCCGGTGCATTACAAATCGAAAGCATTGATGTGTTTCCATAACAAAAAATCCCTAGTTCTTATCAATAACACAATAGCGTCGGTGCGTATCAATAACACATATGCATCGGTGATTCGTATGAGATTAACGCACCGATGGCCAAATTTTTAATTTAATTTTATGGTATTAAATTAATATTAAAACCAGTGCTAATTGATTACATAAAAGAACCTGCGTGAATTTCATATGAAACACACTGGTGATTTTTAATATTAAACGTGCCGATGCGATTAATAATTAAAATACACCGAGAAATATCGACTTGTGATAGTGCAATTATTGTTATTTTTTAATTCCATTGCTTATCAAAAAATTTACATATATATTATATTTTTATTAGTGAATTTGGATATGATGTTTGGATTAATTTGTTATATCATCATATTTTTCATCTCTTCATTACAATATTTAGTCATCCATATATTTAATTAGTGATGTAACATTTCACAATGACATTGAACATAAAATAGAATAAATTAAAACATATTTTATTACATGAATAAGAGGGTCTTTGTCGTACAAAATGGGACACTTATTGATGATCCCTTGTCTTTCAATTGGGACACTATGTCCATTACATTAAACAAAAATGTTTGATTTTCATAGACAATTATTTCAAAAAAATACAATTGCAGCTTGCATTGACATCCAAATATACTGGTCATCATTCTTTACTGGAACTGTTGTTAGTGCTCAAGCTACTTCCATGCCTTGGGTTATTTTGATGAATGTTTGATTGATTGTCTCGATTGTTTTGTTCTTCTTGAATTTCCATCTACAAACATAAAAATAAACTGTAATGAGTCTATCTACATTGGTGAGAATAATTCAAATTGAAATAGATAATATACATGAATGTAATTTGAAAAGTGACGTACCTCCAAAGAAAGAAGTGACTCTTAAATCATACACATATGTTCAAAATCAAATCTCATGCCTTGTTTCAATAATTCTTCTGTTGGCTCAGTTCCATACTTTGTTTCCTGCAATTTTTGTACCCCATAATAAATCATAGATTTAATATAAATTATTATTTTTATTTCATTAATTATAAAATGATGGAAATAAAACAACATAGATTATACTTACAAATTCGACAATTAATTTTTGATATGCCAACATATACTCACAACCCTTAATTAACCCAATGTCAATAATTTTTTCTGATGGCTCTTCTTTGTATGTTAGCACATTTTTGAAGACTTTCGATGATGGTTTTTGTAAAACAACTTAAAATATACAAAAAAAAAACTTAGGTTGTTATAAGGAAATAACAATTACTCACAAACTTTTCTATCAACCCTTTTCTTCCTTGTCGTCAAGTTTTATGTGCATAATGAGTTCCATTTTATTTTCATTTCCATAAGAGAATATTTGAAAATTAATATTTAATGTATAATTAATTATTTGTACCTAATAGAAAAATTCAATGATTACATACATTTGAAGCATGTTGTTGGTTAGATAGCT
The DNA here is from genome assembly GCA_000966675.3 of Picea glauca. NCBI lineage: Eukaryota > Viridiplantae > Streptophyta > Pinopsida > Pinales > Pinaceae > Picea > Picea glauca. The sequence goes on from JZKD02S1922929.1 coordinate 486,121, forward strand.
CTTCCTGTGATGCAATTATGTCCAGTTATTTGTCCATCTCCTTGTACACTTTTTTGGACATTCCTATTGGAATATTTCGGATATCATCTCGTTGGTCCTCTAGGATTTTCATAATTTTCCTGAAAAAATAACATGACAATAAAGTATTTTTTTATTGATATATGAAAACCAAATATCACAAAATTGATATATTAATAGATGAATAATCTAAACAAGAATAATCTATGTAGTTTCTCTCGGTCTCTCCAGAACTTCTCTATGGTTTTCAGAAATTATTTTTGGCTTCTTCAACTGGTTGAGAAATTGGACATGTGAAATGAGGTGAGTCACTTTTTACTTTGATTCAATTTTAATTTAAAATATTTTTATAATCTATTAACGTAAAGAGATTTAAATGTATTTTATTTATTTTTTATTTTGAGTTTCATAAGTAAAAGTTGATTTGAGAGATAATAATTAATATCATTATTATCAATTAAAAAAAAATATTTTCCATTTTTAAAGTCAATCCAAAATAATAATTGTTACATTTTTTCTTTTCTTTTCAATATGAGTTGTAGTGTCCCCAAGGCCGAGCCCGTTGTAAACCATGTTCTGAAATGAATTGTAATTATGTTTTATAGGCTGGTGAGCCAAGTTTTTATAAGCTGGAGGCTTATGTGTTGTTAGGCCAGGGAGCCTGAGTGTTGAAGGCCAGGAGCCTGCTGTYRTATATGTAATCAYRCARAACAATTAATAAAACATAAACACCGCCATGTGCARACCGACCACGATGAATGAGTGAAGGGGGACTAAGCATCCATAAGGTGGGCAAGGAATTAGGGGCTGAAGGTGGGAAAAGGGGCTAAGTGTTGAGCCTAGGGGCTAAGCCTAGGGGGCTTAAGCATGGTAATAATATTTTAAAATTATCCCAAAAGACATGTGCATTTTATGTTTTATCCTAAGTTTCTGGCAAGGGGGAGAACATGCAAGGGAGACGCGTGCTGGTGGAACGCATGCAGTTTCATGGGTGACAAGTGTCCACCCTGACGCATGCGAATAAAATGACCAGGGTGAGTCGTGAGAAGGGTTCCTTCTCCATTCTAATCGACTACCTGAGTGTGTAGAGAGCACTGAATAGTACGACCAACCCAACCTCTGCAGAATACCGCGTGCGTTCTGAGAGTCTTGAACCTGTATTGTTTTTGATAGTCCGTGCACATCCTCTGTCCGACTGATCGAACCTATGTGTGGAGGCTCTGTTCCTAAGCCGAGACCCTGAACCATTCCGCCATTGTTGAACCAGTGGGAAAGCCTGTGTTGTTCTGAAGAGCCGGTCTCACCCTCCATTCTGATTCGTGGAGTCTGTATCGACCCCTACAGGAGTTACTCATCACGCATTCCTGTGAACCATCACTGAGAGGTCTCGAGCCATTGTTGAGACTGTTTGAGAGGCTGTGTTGTATTTCCATTTGGCTATGGTGATTACAAAGAGTTGGAATGTGCGTGGCTTGATGGCCAACGCGAGTTGTGATTGAGCCTGTGTGTGATCTCTCTCTAGGTGAGGGAGGTGGATGTTGTTGGAAGAGGTTTCTTCCAGAGAGTGTCCAACACCAGCTTCAGTCTCTGAGAATTCCTGATCTAGCCTGTTGCCGAGACCCAGAGAGGGAGGTTAGCACCGATGGACTGTGCTTGTGAAGGTGTATACTCCCGGGCGGAACATGCATGTGGGGAATGAGAGTCTGATAGTAGTGGGCGTAAGATGGCATCCTGGGAAGAATCCTTCCATATTTTTATGTGTTGTTTTCCCTGTAACCTCAGCCTAGCCTAGGATTCCTTGCCTTGGGGTGGAGCTTAGTCCCAGCTTGGGGGTGACCCACTACTGAGCTGATGAGCAATGTGGTCTAAGGCTGGGAGGTTCGTGGAAGGCCTGCACTTGGTTGGTGGAATCTACCACTGTTAAAAGATAAGTATCTGATTATGCCTTAATCATGTTT
>JZKD02S1922929.1:550360-560656 GCA_000966675.3 Picea glauca
AATATTAGTTTCAAGAAAAGAAATCACTTGCTCATCCTGTAAATGCTTAAGTGGGACAACTTCAGTCCATTTCATAAAATAGTTTGTGGTTGTCAATATAAAAACTTGCCCTACTGAAGATGGAGGATTAATAGGACCAATAAAATCCAAACCCCATATTGAAAAAGGAAAGTCAGGGAGGACAGGTTGTAAAGGAATGGTTGAAAGGCGTTCTTTTCCAGCAAACTTCTAGCACTTGTCACAAGATCTTGAAAAAACATAAGAATCATGAAATATTGAAGGCTAATAGTACCCTTTCTTGACAATCTTAAAAGTAGCAGTTTTAGCAGAAAAGTGACCTCCTACATGAATAATAGAATTTGCAGATCCATCAGTCTCTTGTAACAATTTATGTGCTTCATCAATGTTCACACAACGAAGTAACATACCATCGACAGATCTCCTAAACAAGAAGTCTCCTATAATGATGTATCTAGCAGATTCGAGACAAAGCCTTCTTCTTTGATGGGTATCCAGTTTATCTGTTCATATTTGATTTTGCAAGTAATAAACCATATCTTTATACCAAGGATGTTTAGACACATGAAGGATTTGATTGTCAATGCAAAACAATGTTGATAGAGAGCTATCTTGTTCATCAATTTCTTCACTAGTTTCAGCATGTTGAGATAATTGCAGGGATAATTCATATCCTTTGATGGTGTTAGAAGTCACGATAGTTAAATCATGCTCCTATATCTTGGCAAGCCAATGTGCAAGCTTCCGTGAAAGATAAGTCTGTGAGAGTAAAAACTTGACAGCAGGTAAAGGTACTTTTACCAGCGTATTCTTACCTAAGATGAAGTGGCGAAACTTTTCAACAACTTTAACAAGAGCAAAAGCATTCTTTTCAATAAAATAATATTTAAACTCATCATCTGACAAGATTTGACTCATGTAAGGCACTATTTTTTCATTTACTTTCTCATCACATTACATGAGGATAGTGGAAATTGCTTCCTCTATGGCATTAGTATATATCATAAATTCCTTATCAAAATCTGGCTTCACCAAAACTGGTGCGGAACTGTTTACCTTCTTGATCCCTACAAAATCATTTTCGACGTAATTCATCCAAGAAAAGGAATGATCTTTCTTAAGAAGATTATGAATTGGCTTGATCATTACAATAAAATTAGGAACAAACCTACAGACAAAGTTGATAACACCCATAAAATCTTGAACCTCCTTCTTGGAAGTAGGAGAAGGAAGATTTATGATAACAAAAATCCTTTCGAGATCTATGCTTATTCTTGAATCAGAGATGACATGTCCAAGGAGCTTGGCATTGGTAACACCAAAAATAGACTAAGAAGGATTTAGAGAAATGACTAATTTCCTACATCGCATGAGAACTTTTTTAACATGACCAAAATGATTTGATCTATTTTTTGAATACACAGTTAAGTCATCAAGATAAATCTAAATAATTTTGTCGATCAAATCATCAAAAGATATTTACATAGATATTTGGAAAGTGGTACTTGCATTAAATAATACAAAAGGCATACATTCATAAGTGAAAGTGCCCCAACGAGTAATACAAGTGGTTTTATATTTATCTGTCCTTTTTACCTTGATTTGATTGTAACCAGAAAAACCATCAAGTAAGGACATCATCTATGACCCTGCAACTTGCTATAAAATCATTTCCATATTAGGGAGAGGAAAATGGTATTTTATACTAGCCCTATTGAATACGCAAAAATCCACGAATAATCTGATCTAACCAATCATTTTCCGAATGGGAACCAAATTGGAAACCCATTCAGAATACTTAACAGGGAAAATTATCCCAACCTTCAAGAGTTTTTCCAACTCCTTTCAAATAGTTGCTTCCAGTNAATATTAGTTTCAAGAAAAGAAATCACTTGCTCATCCTGTAAATGCTTAAGTGGGACAACTTCAGTCCATTTCATAAAATAGTTTGTGGTTGTCAATATAAAAACTTGCCCTACTAAAGATGGAGGATTAATAGGACCAATAAAATCCAAACCCCATATTGAAAAAGGAAAGTCAGGGAGGACAGGTTGTAAAGGAATGGCTGAAAGGCGTTCTTTTCCAGCAAACTTCTGGCACTTGTCACAAGATCTTGAAAAAACATAAGAATCATGAAATATTGAAGGCTAATAGTACCCTTTCCTGACAATCTTAAAAGTAGCAGTTTTAGCAGAAAAGTGACCTCCTACATGAATAATAGAATTTGCAGATCCATGAGTCTCTTGTAACAATTTATGTGCTTCATCAATGTTCACACAACGAAGTAACATACCATCGACAGATCTCCTAAACAAGAAGTCTCCTATAATGATGTATCTAGCAGATTCGAGATGAAGCCTTCTTCTTTGATGGGTATCCAATTTATCTGTTCATATTTGATTTTGCAAGTAATAAACCATATCTTTATACCAAGGATGTTTAGACACATGAGGGATTTGATTGTCAATGCAAAACAATGTTGATAGAGAGCTATCTTGTTCATCAATTTCTTCACTAGTTTCAGCATGTTGAGATAATTGCAGGGATAAGTCACATCCTTTGATGGTGTTAGAAGTCACGATAGTTAAATCATGCTCCTATATCTTGGCAAGCCAATGTGCAAGCTTCCCTGAAAGATAAGTCTGTGAGAGTAAAAACTTGACAGCAGGTAAAGGTACTTTTACCAGCGTATTCTTACCTAAGATGAAGTGGCGAAACTTTTCAACAACTTTAACAAGAACAAAAGCATTCTTTTCAATAAAATAATATTTAAACTCATCATCTGACAAGATTTGACTCATGTAAGGCACTATTTTTTCATTTACTTTCTCATCACATTACATGAGGATAGTGGAAATTGCTTCCTCTATGGCATTAGTATATATCATAAATTCCTTATCAAAATCTGGCTTCACCAAAACTGGTGCGGAACTGTTTACCTTCTTGATCCCTACAAAATCATTTTCGACGTAATTCATCCAAGAAAAGGAATGATCTTTCTTAAGAAGATTATGAATTGGCTTGATCATTACAATAAAATTAGGAACAAACCTACAGACAAAGTTGATAACACCCATAAAATCTTGAACCTCCTTCTTGGAAGTAGGAGAAGGAATATTTATGATAAAAACAATCCTTTCGAGATCTATGCTTATTCCTGAATCAGAGATGACGTGTCCAAGGAGCTTGGCATTGGTAACACCAAAAATAGACTAAGAAGGATTTAGAGAAATGCCAAATTTCCTACATCGCATGAGAACTTTTTTAACATGACCAAAATGATTTGATCTGTTTTTTGAATACACAATTAAGTCATCAAGATAAATCTAAATAATTTTGTCGATCAAATCATCAAAAGATATTTACATAGATCTTTGGAAAGTGGTACTTTCATTAAATAATACAAAAGGCATACATTCATAAGCGAAAGTGCCCCAATGAGTAATACAAGTGGTTTTATATTTATCTGTCCTTTTTACCTTGATTTGATTGTAACCAGAAAAACCGTCAAGTAAGGACATCATTTGTGACCCTGCAACTTGCTACAAAATCATTTCCATATTAGGGAGAGGAAAATGGTATTTTATACTAGCCCTATTGAATGCGCAAAAATCCACGAATAATCTGATGTGACCAATCATTTTCCGAATGGGAACCAAATTGGAAACCCATTCAGAATACTTAACAGGGAAAATTATCCCAACCTTCAAGAGTTTTTCCAACTCCTTTCAAATAGTTGCTTCCAGTGCAGGTTTAATGGGTCTTTGTTTATGCCCAGATGGTTTTATGCCCTCCTTGATAGGAATGGAATGATGTATAAGATAAGGATCAAAATGACAAAGATCCTCATAAGACCAAGGAAAAACATCTTGAAATTCACTAAGCAACTCAATCAACTTCAATTTTTATTTATCAAAACATCGGGCTCCTATTTTAACATTCTTTGGACAATTGGGTGTCCCAATGTTCAAGGAAATGGTTTCACCCACTTTCCTTTTCGACTCCTCTTCTTTATGTTTTTCTTTTTTGCCTACATCACTCAATGAAAATGAACTTTCTAGAGGATTCAAGCCCTTCGAAATTTTGTTATCTTCCATTGATATAATTTTCGTAGGCTTATAAGGTTCACTTTGGATGAAAGCATAGATGCTATCATCACTAGGGAAGACTTGCCATGAATCTACATTGTCAAGGATGTGCAGATGATACAAATATTGAAAGGTACAATCAATTCTTTCTGGCATAAGTTGTCGAGTAGGAGAGGTTGCAAAAACAACTAACTTGTCAACCATTGAGTTCAATTCCCTTTTAACATGAGTGATGTTAAAAGATAACAAGTTCGAGATAAGTGCCCAAACAGTTTGGGTGTAACATTTCATTAACTTGTTGCTAGGAGAATATATCTTATGTACAAGGTTTACAACAAGTTCAGAATCCCCAAAAATTGTAAGGTGACCACAACCTAGATTATAGGAATTTTCAATGCCTAGCAGTAACGCTTCAAATTTAGTGACATTGTTTGTGCAAGAAAACTCTAACCAATAGGAAAAGTTATGAATTTTACCCAAAAGAGAGTATAAGATAATACCAGCTATGTTTCCTTCATTGGAGCATGAACTATCAAAGTGCATATGCCACATCCCATCCTCTATGTCGATTTGTTCCAAGGTATTGTTGTCCTCATCTGCAAAGATGGAATACACTCCTAGTTCCTCCTTGATATAATTCGCATTAGGCTGTGGGACACTTTCTATATAAGGTGAAATACTTCCCTCCCTTAGGACTATGATGTTTTTACCATTCCGAGGAATGAATAAGTGTGTCTCATCGAGTGAGAGGTATCCACTCGTTAAATCTTACCAATCTCTTTCTAAGATGATCGAGTAATTACTCATTGGCATATCGATTACCTGGATATAAATGGTTGTCCTTATTTTAGGATGTGCGCACAAAACCAAGGTCACATCCTTGATTTCACCTATGGTCATTTGTTGTAAACTAGTATAAGAGAGAATGCTTATGGCGTTTTCATTTTACAAGACAATCCTAGCTCTTCCATAATAATCTTCGACATCACACTTGGGCTCGAACCACCGCAAATGAGACAACAATGGGCTATTTTTTCCATAATTTTTACAGAAATAAAAAAGGGGGGTTTTTCACAGGGTGTCTAAATTTATGTACACCAACTTTATTTACAGTTGAATCCTCTTCATCTACCTCTTTAGAGAGGTTGGCTACAATGGAAGCTTTTCCTTCCATGAAAATTTTTAGATGCTTTTGTTGCCCAGGGATGGAAACCATGTACAAGAGGGTAGCATCAACTTTAATATTGGCCAACCGATTGAGAATGTTGTATTTGGAAGAGGGAAGAGGGGAGGTAGTTCCTTGACTGTCAAGAGCCTTAGAAACTTGAATAGTAGCAGCTGGTGAAGATGAGCTAGGGCTAGAAGAAGTGCGAGGAGGATCATATTTACCTTTCGGAGCATAGTATTTATTCCTAGTATTTATGATCATAACATCCTCTGGATCTGCAAAGTCTAGGACAACAATAGTAGTTTCAGGTATTTTACCAAATATTTTATCTCTGACACTCTTCTTTACCTCACAAGTACTTTCTTCATGGTTTTCCTCACAAAAGTTATACCAACTACAAGGCATGATTTCTTTAGGCTGAAAATTGTTTTCATTAGGATCTCTAAAGGGTGGTGAAGAAGAAGATGAAGCCCCAGGGGTAAGTGAAGGGACATTTCCTTTCCNTCACCCACTTTCCTTTTCGACTCCTCTTCTTTATGTTTTTCTTTGTTGCCTACATCACTCAATGAAAATGAACTTTCTAGAGGATTCAAGCCCTTCGTAATTTTGTTATCTTCCATTGATATAATTTTCGTAGGCTTATAAGGTTCATTTTGGATGAAAGCACAGATGCTCTCATCACTAGGGAAGACTTGCCATGACTCTACATTGTCAAGGATGTGCAGACGATACACATATTGAAAGGTACAATCAAGTCTTTGTGGCATAAGTTGTCGAGTAGGAGAGGTTGCAAAAACAACTAACTTGTCAGCCATTGAGATCAATTCCCTTTTAACATGAGTGATGTTAAAAGATAACAAGTTCTAGATAAGTGCCCAAACAGTTTGGGTGTAACATTTCATTAATTTGTTGCTAGGAGAATATATCTTATGTACAAGGTTTACAACAAGTTCAAAATCCCCAAAAATTGTAAGGTGACCACAACCTAGATTATAGGAATTTTCAATGCCTAGCAGTAACGCTTCAAATTTAGTGACATTGTTTGTGCAAGAAAACTCTAACCAATAGGAAAAGTTATGAATTTTACCCAAAAGAGAGTATAAGATAATACCAGCTATGTTTCCTTCATTGGAGCATGAACTATCAAAGTGCATATGCCACATCCCATCCTCTATGTCGATTTGTTCCAAGGTATTGTTGTCCTCATCTGCAAAGATGGAATACACTCCTAGTTCCTCCTTGATATAATTCGCATTAGGCTGTGGGACACTTTCTATATAAGGTGAAATACTTCCCTCCCTTAGGACTATGATGTTTTTACCATTCCGAGGAATGAATAAGTGTGTCTCATCGAGTGAGAGGTATCCACTCGTTAAATCTTACCAATCTCTTTCTAAGATGATCGAGTAATTACTCATTGGCATATCGATTACCTGGATATAAATGGTTGTCCTTATTTTAGGATGTGCGCACAAAACCAAGGTCACATCCTTGATTTCACCTATGGTCATTTGTTGTAAACTAGTATAAGAGAGAATGCTTATGGCGTTTTCATTTTACAAGACAATCCTAGCTCTTCCATAATAATCTTCGACATCACACTTGGGCTCGAACCACCGCAAATGAGACAACAATGGGCTATTTTTTCCATAATTTTTACAGAAATAAAAAAGGGGGGTTTTTCACAGGGTGTCTAAATTTATGTACACCAACTTTATTTACAGTTGAATCCTCTTCATCTACCTCTTTAGAGAGGTTGGCTACAATGGAAGCTTTTCCTTCCATGAAAATTTTTAGATGCTTTTGTTGCCCAGGGATGGAAACCATGTACAAGAGGGTAGCATCAACTTTAATATTGGCCAACCGATTGAGAATGTTGTATTTGGAAGAGGGAAGAGGGGAGGTAGTTCCTTGACTGTCAAGAGCCTTAGAAACTTGAATAGTAGCAGCTGGTGAAGATGAGCTAGGGCTAGAAGAAGTGCGAGGAGGATCATATTTACCTTTCGGAGCATAGTATTTATTCCTAGTATTTATGATCATAACATCCTCTGGATCTGCAAAGTCTAGGACAACAATAGTAGTTTCAGGTATTTTACCAAATATTTTATCTCTGACACTCTTCTTTACCTCACAAGTACTTTCTTCATGGTTTTCCTCACAAAAGTTATACCAACTACAAGGCATGATTTCTTTAGGCTGAAAATTGTTTTCATTAGGATCTCTAAAGGGTGGTGAAGAAGAAGATGAAGCCCCAGGGGTAAGTGAAGGGACATTTCCTTTCCGCTCATATGATATCATTCGATTATTCATGTCTTGTACAAGTTGTAAGAGGGCGAACATGTCTGTCTGTTTAACTAAATCTCCCTTAGCAAGACTTGTTCTTTCAAGATGTTCTTAATACTCCAAAAAAGTATGCAGACTGGAACCAAGGTTATCAATGGCCTTTTCTTCAATCCTATGATGGTAGGGGGAAGGTAAATCATTATAGTAATGCATGAAAGCGGATTGGTTCTGAGGGCGAATGAGTTCAGGAATTTGGTTATATAATTTGGTGAAACACAAGTTGAAAGACTTGATAGTTTCACCGTCTTTATAAGAAATGTTATTGTATTCCTATAACCATTCAGTTCGGCTCTTAGATTTACCATAGGTAGAATTGAACAAATAAACTAACTCCTCCCAATTATAAATAATCTTAGGAGGAAGGTCAAAAATATCGGCCGCAACCTTCCCTTCAAGGGAATTAACAAATAAGCTCATACAAGTGTCATTGTCATTGAATCCTATGTTGTACCAGACATTAGAAAATGCCACCAAGTGTTCATTCGTAGTGATCGTGTTATTCCCTAAAAACCTAGGGAGATTTTCTTTGAATTCAGGAAGTGGACGAGTAGTAGGTGCTAGTTCAAGAGGGGAGGAAACATGCAACGGAGTAGTTGTAGCGTCTTCTTCAAACTGAAAAAGACCATACCTTTTAATGACTTTGGTGGGATTTGTAGTAGATTGGACAGGGACTTGATGACTATATAAGCTACCAATCATTGACGAGGCTGAAGTTTGACATGAAGAAGCACCTCCAGTGCCACCAGAGCCACCACTAGATTCCATCTTGTGAATGATAGGTAAGGGAGAGAAAGACGAACTGGATGAATCAGACAAAGTTATCCTTTGAGTAATTTTTTGGGCTAACAAAACAACGTTTCTTCTTCCTATTTCAGCAACAGGATTAATCTCAGGTGATAAACCTCTTCTTCTCCTAGAAATGTGAGGGTCTAAGGACATGAAAAGAAGATCAAAACTGTAGGAAAAAGAAATCTATGGATGATTCCTAGGATGTATTTTCCTAGCTTCCCAACGTTCTCGGAAAATTATGTATTGTTCAATCACTTCCCATGAGTGTTCAAGCTCAACCTGGGTATTAGCAGTCTCTAATATGGTATTAAACAAGGTTAAAGAAATGTTGGTCTGATCTTTAAGAATGGGCTCAATGTTGGGTTTCCTTGCAACAAGTACAGTCATGAAGAAAAAAAACAGTCAAAGAATCAAAAGCATAAATATAAATATATTCAATGATAATCAAGTATACAACCATCCAGAGAGATATGGAAGATCTCCCCAGTATGGTCGCCAAATAAATGTTGAGGAAAAGATATGAATTTGTCTTACTCAAGAATTTTCGAATCTTGCTTGGCTAAGGCAAGATAGTTGGGAATATTACCCTATGTTTATAGCCTCAAAAAGTTTTCCCAATCCACAAGTATTAATTACAAGGGCTTGGGCTTATTTTTTTAAATAAAAGATTGTTGCAAAATATAACATTTTATATAATTTTATGAATATAACAAATTGCAAAACTAAATGTGGAGATCAAAAGAAAAAACATCAAGTCACATATTAACATAGATGAGGCAGAATATGAATTCCTTTATTTGATTCCAAGAAATCAAAAGAATCATTCTCTTTACAAAAATCCCTGTGGGGGCATGGACCAAGGTCAAGCTTAGATATCCTCGATGAAAATCATACAAAAGGACTCTAACAAGAAGTAAAAACTGAACTTTAAAATCTGGATCAACTTGCCACAGACTGCTGGCCACTTGACTCTGCACAATATCCTTTATCAGTCATGAAAATCAATCCATAAACAAACAAGTCTACACAAACTATCAAAGATAGATCAACACCTCTGAAACAAGGATCTAAATGATATGGGTCATCCTTGAACCTTGATGTCTACAATAGGACCTTGTTGTCATAAAAGAGAATTAGGATTTTAATGAATTGAAGAATGAATGAAAATTGTACTATCTCAATAAAACTCAAGAGCAAACCTTAGTATGCTTTCTCCTTCTATTCTCCTCTTGTTCTTCCTTCTCCTTTGGATTTTATTCATTCCAAATTAGTTGAAGTAGTTCAACTACCTCATTTAGTTAAGTTAACTACAACTCAACTAAATTTTAGTTTAGGGGAAGAAATAATAATAATAATTAAGGGTCTTTTTATTAAATAATAACTAGTAGGTGGGACCCCTTATGACTCCCTTTTATTCCTTAACAAAAATAAACATAATTAGACAATCAATCAAACACATGTATCCTTGTGGCTCCCATAATCATTTCCACAATTTAAAATTTAAATATTAGAGATATTTCAAATTATATCCAATCATATAAATATCCACAATATCCAAAAATAACTTCTTGTCCAAAACTTTCAGCAGTCCATTGTCCCCAACAAAACAATTATAAAAACATAATCAAAAACCATATTTTCCACTTTGCGAGGCAATTTTCTCTTTGTTGTTGTTATATCCTTTTGACTTCCCTGAATTAGCCTTAGGTTGGGTATAACCTTGAGGCTTGATCTCACTAATGACATGGGAGACGCCATCCCTCAAGTGCATACGGGAGGATACTGACTTGGCTGAGTCACTTGAAGGACAGGAGGGGGAAACAACAACTTTTCCTTTATCATGCACATGGTGAGCCTCAGTTTTGAGTCTTTTGCTTGCATGGGAGGACT